>JALGBA010000458.1:1870000-2037077 GCA_023970755.1 Azemiops feae | reverse complement strand
CTTGGTGCTCTCTGAGCTTGCTTGTTTTCTTGTAGATATTTCATTACCCAAACTAGGAAACATCACTCATCACTAGCACTGATGAGGTTACCTAGTTTGGGTAATGAAACGTCTGCAAGAAAACAAGCAAGCTCAGAGAGCACCAAGGACCCCTCAAACTGTCTTCCAGCTCAGGGTTGAGAATCCCCTCCAACTAGTTTTATCCTCACAACAGCCCTGAATAATCTGTGGTTAGTCAAAGGGTTCGGATTGCTTTCCTCGCAAAACATCTATGCTGGGAGCCAAATCCACAGGTCACTTTGGACAACGGTATATCCAGCTACAGTATGTTTAGATACTGAATTATCAGTGAGAGAATGACTGAAGAAAATACTTAGCCATAACAAGCAGTGTGGTACAACTCTTCAGTTTTCATTCCTGTATAATGTACAGGGAGTAATGACTCTTCTTGAAACTCAGTATGAATATTTAGATCACAAGATGGTTGAATTACAGCCAGCTTGGAACCCGAGTCAATGTGGTGTTTTGGGAGGGAGGGAGGGAGGGAGGGAGGGAAGGAAGGAAGGAAGGAAGGAAGGAAGGAAGGAAGGAAGGAAGGAAGGAAGGAAGGAAGGAGGGGGAGAGAGAAGGGAAGGAGGGAAGGAAAGAGAGGGAGGAAGGAAGGAAGGAAGGAAGGAAGGAAGGAAGGAAGGAAGGAAGGAAGGAGTGGGAGAGAGGAGGGAAGGAGGGAAGGAAAGACAGGGAGGGAGGGAGGAAGGAAGGAAGGAAGGAAGGAAGGAAGGAAGGAAGGAAGGAAGGAAGGAAGGAAGGAAGGAATTGTTAAATAGGTTGTACAGTGAAGAGTGTGGTCATTTAATTTATTGTTTTTACACTATTTTTCTTCCAACAGTAAACAGTATAGTAGAATGATGGAGCCCAGCACAATCCAGCTTCTGGAGTTCATCAATTTCAGAGCATTGTTCTAAATTAGTCCTTCGATTATAGCAGAAGGAGACGGTTTTCTAAAAACAGAAACATTTGGGGGCACCTCCAAAGCTTACACAATTCAGGAAAAAAAAAAGGCCTGTGCTGGCAAATGTCAGTGACAACCCTACTGATGTATTTTTCCTGCGATTGCACTGAATTTTGAAAAGCGAATTAACTACCACCAAGCCCGACAATTCAGAGGGGGAATATTTCCTGCTCATTAAATTCTGTCTGAGAACTCCTTAGCTCTGATTGGGCAGTAGATGAGTGACATCATCTGGGAATGCACCTGTCATCTATCATCAGACACTCTTAAATCGCTGGTGCTCCTTGACTCAAAAGTGTGCGAATCGCTCTTTTTAGCCTGGAAGCTTTTAAACAATAACCCTTAAAGAGAGATCCTATTGATTTGCATCCATGTTTGGGATTACTCCCTCTATTGAGTTTGTAAGCATCATATTTGGCAACTTGAAGGAATCTGCAAAGTCTACCCAGTAATTGCAGCTCTCTCTTAGAACTTGTGGGGTCTTCTGGAAATGTAATGTGTGAATAAGTCAGCACCTGGTGGTCCTCAGCACAGCTCTGTCCAGTAGTCCTTCAAACACGTGGACTTCAGCTACCAGAATTCTCTGCAGTGTAAAATGGAAGTCTGGGAATTGGAGTCTCTACATCCTGAAGACACCTCTGAGGTTCTTCCATGCAGGAGAGTTGGGTTCACTTAGATGAGGCATTTGGTCTGCAGAGTTGCCGTACCTTTTGAGACATCCTCACTTCTCTTTGTGCCATTGTGAAAGTTGTACCATCCTCTCTTGGGGGGGAAAAGCCTTGAAGGAATGTGATTGCCTGGTTCACACTGCACAGGAAGGGAAGGGATACGTTTTCCCACAGCATATCCAATTCCAAACAACCGACTCTTAATTTAGTCTAGGGTGGCATGTTGTACAAATCAGCAACAGAGTTACCGGATGGAGGAACAAGGCCTGTCTTTAGAGAGGCATTTTCTATCCCCCTTCTAGATGAGAAAAAAAAATATCTCTTTTCTACACCCTCATGTTCTCCTTTTCTAGAGAAACTTTAGGTGTAGAAGAGAAAGACTTCATTGGTTTGGGAAAGAGGTAGTTTGGGCTAAATTTCAAGTTGTGTTTCCAGGCTTAATGAATCCAGCTGGGCTCCTGATGCTAAAAATCTGAAGTCCAGATTTCCAAAAGTCGGCATCAAGAAAGGCATAATCTTATGTCTTCTTTTCCTAGTGTAGAGGAAATCCTCGCAAACCTATCAGGTTATCCTGACATATGGAGGTGGACATATGTTATTAAACTGCAAAACCAAATTTATAACTGGAGGAAGGGAGAAGGAGAGGGTGCGTGTGCCTGCTGATTTGTAGGCTCCACAGCTTCAGATCAGCTGCCCCCAAAAGTCCAGATGGACAAGGTGAAACAGGCCCACCATCAAAAGCTGTAATGAAGCCCTCAAAGGCTCAGGTGGGGTCTTTGGTGGCCTCCAAAAACTCTTTCTGAATTGCAAAGAAAGCTATTGAATACGTGCATAAAGAGGAATTTGATTAGCTATGTTTAATTTGAATTAAGCACCAAGCCAAATGAAATCAATTGTTGTTTTTCCCCCCTCTGGCGCCAGCTGTCCCTTTTGAGAATGTGGCTTTCAATGCATCATTTAAGGACACATCACACCACTCAATGCAGATCACATGGCACCCTCTGTCCTTGAAAATAGTTCAGCCTATCCCCAAACCTTAGGAGAATCAGGACTGTCCCTTTCCCACTGGACGGAGATGGGAAGACCAAGATGAAGCTCTCCCACCTGTGAAATTCCTGGAGAACCGACAGAAGAAATATGGGGCAGAACTTCTTTCTCTACCACCCTTGGACATCTTTCAAGATGATGTTCATGGGAGTGAGTGCCTACTTTTCTTGGGTGCTTTGGAAAAACTGAGTTGGTTATACTTGGATGGGATCTACCAGAACATTTCAGAAGTCTAGATTGGGATGTTGAAAATTATCCTGGAAGAAGATTATATTATATTGTCTCAAAGGTGATATTCTCAAAAGGCATTTTCCTTGAAGACATTTCGCTTCTCATAAGATCATTGGCAGTTCCCTCCCTCCCATCCAGGACATAGCACAGAAGCGTTGCTTGAGCAGGGTCTGTAAGATTATCTGGGACACTACACATCCTCTTCACGACCTGTTTTCCTTGTTACCTTCTGGGAGGAGGGGGCTTCGTGGTATCCGTAGCAGAACATCCAGATTCAGCCATAGTTTCATTCCATACAGCATTAACCTTGCGAACTCTCAAGCTTCCTCCTTGCGTTATATATTCAAGATGGACAGTATTTCATATTTATTTGCTATGTATATGTAGGGTTGTGGGTCTATATACATGTTGTACATAGTATGTTTAGGTGTGTGTCATGTATGTGTTTCACTTTGAGAGCGGGCAACTAAATGTCATTTTTGATGTGTGCCGTTGTGCCCACAATATAAAAATGACAATAAAGGTTATCTTATCTTATCTTATCATACAAGAAGCTTCTTCCATGGACGAGAAGTGAAATGTCTTCCAGGGAAAAAAAACCAGCAAGAAAGTCCAATTGCCTTTTGCAAAAAGCATCTTTGAGACAACCATGATCTCCATGACTGAGAATCTCCATAGACAGTTATATTATTGCCAAGAAAATTTTATGGATCTGCCTATGCATTTTTACTTCCATGGAAGGATGGAACATAAAAGTGTGTATCGTTTATTCCTCCCTTCCCACCCCTCCATTAGCTAGTGGTCACTGATGGACTTCTTTGCTCAAAATAACACGATAACAAAGTTAGAAGGGATCTTGGAGGTCTTCTAGTCCAACCCCCTGCTCAGGCAGGAAGCCCTATACCATTTCAGACAAATTGGTTGTCCAATCTCTTCTTAAAAACCTCCACCCACAACTTCTGGAGGCAAGTGATTCCACTGGTTAATTTTTCTCACTGTCAGGAAATTTCTCCTTAGCTCTAGATTGCTTCTCTCCTTGATTGGTTTCCATCTGTTGCTCCTTGTCCTGCCTTCAAGTGCTTTGGAGAATAGGCTGACCCCCTCTTCTTTGTGGGAGCCCCTCAAATATTGGAACCCCGCTCCTTTGTTCCTCCTTCATTCCTCCAACTGCATCAGGAAGGACTTCACACGCCAGTGCCTTTCCTGCTTGAGACTACAATCCCACTTGGCTGTGGGTCCCAAACTGGTAGATCTGCTTGCCTCACCTGGAGAACTGAAAGAGCTTCGCCCCAACATCTCCTCTAGTCTTTCCTTCAGACTCCTGGTTTTGGGAACTCAGCAAGTTCTCCTCCTGTGGAGTACAACCCCCACCCCCACCCCGCCCACCCCTTTCTCCTGGGGGACTTCTTTAGACTTTCCAGAGGGGAGGGGGGGAGGAACAATCCCAGCCAGCTGTCTGCCACACCATCCCACCAGAGTCCAGACCATCCAATCTGGATGGCTGGAGTAGGGCCAAACGAGAGGGGCGTGTCATGCCTTCCAGAAGCCTTTGAGGGTGGGTTCCTCTGCCAAAGCTCTGCTGGGCTTGGGAAACTGGCCGAAGGGCTGCCGGTCTTTGCTGCTTCCTGAGAAAACGGGGTTGGTGAGGAGGAGGAGGAGGAGGAGGAGGAGGAGGAAGAACATTTCTTCCAGCAAAAAACACCGGGGAGGGTGGGGGGTGCGCAGAGGGAAGGGAGGGTCGAGATCCAGCGTTTGTCTCCTGCAAACCTCCCAGCCCAAGGGGGCAGAGAAATCTGGCAAAGCTGCAGGAAGCACAAATCCCCTTTTACCTTCCCCAAAGGGAAGGGGGTGGGAAGAAGGCAGCCGCCGCCCCCCGCCCCGTCCTCTCCCCTTGCCCCTTCCCCCCAAGCAGCGGTCACCAAGCCCTCCGAGCTTCCGTGGTGGTATTGGGCGCATTCTTCGGCACCCGCCACCGTAGGAACCAGGCAGCCAGTCAGGTCCCGGTTTGATCCGTGATTTATTCCTCGCTCTCTCTCTCTCTCTCTCGCCCCCCCCTTCTAGGGTTTCCCTCCTCCTCCCCCCCTGATCTACGAAAGAAGGAAAAGAGCAACAACAAAGGGGGGAAGAAAAAGGACCAAAGAAAAAGGAACAGGGGAAAAAAAAAAACCCATCCATCCATCCATCCATCTCTCTGTGCGCGCGCGCGTCTCTCTTTTCCCCTGATTTCTTGGAAACCTGGTTCTCTCTGCCACGCGGTATCCTGGGGGATCTTTACAACCAAGCTGGGATCTATGAGCGGGAAGGTGATCAAGCCGAAGGAAGACAAAGATGCTTCTAAAGGTAAGGATCTCGACTCGGAAAGAGTCTTCCTTCCCATCCTTCCCGGTCTTCTTTCTCGCCCTTCTCCATCCATCCCTCCATCCCTCCAGTTGTCTGAATGTCCTTCAGTTTCTCCCCCCCCAAAAAAAAAAACCTCTTCTCTTTCCATCTTCCCTGGCTTGGCTAAACTTTAGAGGGGGGGGAGTGAGGGAATGAAGGGATGGGGGAGAAGTGGCACGTCAGCCCCATAGCTCACCCATCCCTTTTCCACCCCCTCCCCCTCTTCCTTCTCCTCCACCTTTGCGTTTTTTGTTTTTTTGTTTGGTTTTTGTTTGTTTCCCAGCTCCTCAGCCTTCTCCTTCCCTCCACCTCACTGCCTCCCCATCCCAGCCCCTGGAAGAGGGGAGGGGGGAAACTAACCTATTTACACCCCCCCCGCCCCACCCCCGTAAAAGAGAGACCTCCTATAATACTGCAGTCTTCCGTTGTACTTCCCTTTTGTGTGTGAGAGGGAGAGCATGGTGTTCCAACTCGCTGTCTCCTTGCACGGCTGGGGCTTCAGACCTTCCCCATCGCCAGGAGGAGGGGGGTGTGAGAAGCAGAAAGCAAAGCCCACTTGGGGGATCTTTGCAAGGAGGAACCCAAGAGGGGTCTGTAATGTAGCCTATACGAGGAGTGGGGGAAGCCACAAGAGTTGGGGCTGTTTTGTTAAAATAAAAAGACAACACTGTTTCCCCCCCACCCCCCGGGGTTGAGTCAGGAGCGAGAAGGAACATTCTGTCCTGTCCTGCCAAAGTCCTGCACCTTTTGACTGCCGTACTGCCACCTGATAGACACCTGAAGGCATCTGGTAGGGTTAGGAAGCAGCACCTTACCTCTCACCCTCCCCTGAAGCTTGGGCCAGGGGCGTCTTCTCCTGCCCAGCTTCAAAGCCCCTGGACCCACCATATCTACTGGCCCAAGGAGATATGGTCCCTCTCTCTATTCAGGGAGAAACAATAGAGTCCTTAGGATCGCCTGAAGACTGATGGGCTTGTCTCCTTTGCTCAAGCTGCAATGGATAGGGTGCCATTGAGCTTTCCCATCCCCCCCCCCTCCCAAGATTAGAACTTGGTTTCCTACGTTGGAATAATGTGGGCATCCGGTTCTGGGCACTGCATTGGTGGTGCTGGTGGTGTCTGCAGAAAGCTGAGGCGTAAAAATCTTACTAATGAGGTTCACAATCCAAGAAGGAGAGGTGCTTTGCCCCGGGGTTTCTTGCAAATATTTTTGTCTTGCAATGGACCGACCTGCTTCTGAATATATAAACTGGGCAACAATTGCTATGGAGACGGAAGGGGGGAGGTGGAAGAGGTGGACGTAGAGGAGGAGGAGGAAGAGGAGGTCTGGATGGTTCCCAGGGACAGCTCCGTAGCCTCCTTCTTACGCTTCTGTCTGGCCACCTCTGGATTCGCCCAGGGGAAAAGGGCAGACAAAATCCAGATGTCTGGAAGGTTCCTCCCCCTTTTCAGAGGTGTAGGGGGCAGACAGCATCCAAAGAGGCCTTCTACATGATCGTCTCGCGTCGGCCAGGTTGGTGCAAGGTCTCTCTATTGTCACCTCTTTGGTGAATTCAAGCCATCGAGAAATTCTCTGCCCTTTCCTCTTACGCCGCAAAAGTAATATAAATCTGTGTGAAAGGTTTGGTCTTCAGCATCCATCCTAATCGTGATGTTTGTACTGGGCACAAACCTGAATGTCTCGGCCCAGACAGGAAGGGCGGTTGAGTGAATGGCTCCCCTTTTTGCCAGGTAAATCAGGGCCTAAGAAATGAGGCTTTGTGATCTGAGCACTATTGTGTTGAAAACCAAGGGGTGGGCTGGGCTTAAATTGCTTTGTTCCTCTTGCATGATCCCTTCTCCAAGTGAGGTGACCACCAAGTGGTTGGATTCAAACTCTCATGGTGCCCAGCTCTGCCAGAAAGACAGGAGGACTCCTGGCTACGGACACCAGCACGGCTGCTTCAGTCATTTGAAACCCCCACAGTGGGTTTCGGTCCTTTAATGCCGGGGGTGGGCTTCCTAGAAGCCATCTTTTCCGTGATAAACTTTCTGCTTTTGTTAGACAAAGGGAAGCAGGCAGGATAGGCGTCAATCCATCTGGGGTTACAATCCTTGGCAATTTCTTTCCCCACACCCTCCCCATCCGGGTCCCTATCATCTGAACGAGTTTGTTCCCTCCGTGTGTGTGTTTGTGTGTGTGTGTGATAGAGAAAGAGAGAAGCTCCTTCAGATGCCTTCTCCCATGTGCCTTTTTTATTTTTAGACTAAATATTACGTTCCAACAGGGCAATTTTGATTTGCAGAGACCGGCTCGGCCTCAACACACGTCATTCTTGGCTAAACGATCCGTGCGCTAACTTCTTTTGTTCTTGAGATGTGTTCATGACAGGCATGTGCATTTATAAGCTTTGTGTTTCTGAAGGGGGGACAGGGTGTTGCTGTGGGAAGCTGTGTGGTGGTCGGTTCCAGCCAGACTCCATTCGGTGGTTTTTTATTGTACCAATAAAGGAGAATATTTGTAGCTCAGGGCTGAAATGAGGGGTCCTGGGTGCTCTCTGAGCCAAGTTGTTTTCTTGTAGACGTTTCATGATCCAAACTAGGTAACATCATCAGTGCTAGCTAGGTTTTTATTGTCTCCTTTGAGGCAGAAGAAGGAAGGTGTCCATCCTCATGTAACGATTCTGCCAGTGTTTTGCATTTTGGGTTCAATCGTCTTTTTGAATCCTGCTCATTTTTCATGCTGGTTAATAGAAGGGGTTGAAAAAAATCCATCCGTGTTAAAGTTAGGTTTAAAAAACCACAAGGCAGGCTGCTGGCAGTCTCTTAAGAAACAAGATGATTTGTTGTTTGGGGTGTGGACGTTGATTGGTCTGTCATCAGATGAGTAAAACTACTTATCGCTCATTCACACATGATTTGGGAGAGCTGAATGGATAGTTTTGGAAGATGCCCTGATGTATTTTGGAAAATTCAGAAAGCATTTCGATGTTCTCTTAATATATTTTTATACCTTCTAGTTTTTCAACATTTTTTTTGGGGGGGGGGTGTCCTTGGTGCTTTCAGAGCTTGGCTGTTTTCTTGTAGATGTTTCATTACCCAACTAGGTAACCTCATCAGTGCTAGGAGGGAATGGGGTGAGTGGAGGAGGAGGAGGAGGAGGAGGAGGAGGAGGAGAATGATTGTGGGGTCCTTGGTGCTCTATAAGCTGGGTTGTTTTCTTGCAGACATTTCATAACCCAACTAAGTAACATCATCAGTGCTAGGAGAGAGTGGGGTTTACTCTATGTTTCATAATTTTTATTTTTAGATTCTGATGTATTTTATGTGCTTTTTAATAGACTGTACCCCACCCTCCTTAGGCTGATCTGTGACTGTAATAAAGGTTTGATTGGACTCCAGAAAGCATTGTTTCTGGATGGAAGGTCCTGTATGGTTCCAACTCTGTGTAGTTATTTTGAATTTTTGCTCCCCACGACATGTTTAACACAGAGGCGAAAATGGTAGAAGCTCATAAAAGGTAAGAGGATTCCAAGAGGATCCACCTTGTGGACCTCCTTGTTAAAAATAGGTATATTTTTTAAAAGAAATCTGGGAATGTGGGCAAAAAGATTCATCTGAAGGTCTCCATAAAGATAAACGCTCCTTAACAAATCCCAACCAGTTGTGTTTTTATTGTAGCTTCCTTGCTGAAAGACTTGGAATAAACCTTTTTAAGGATCACTCCACCTAGAAAGCTGGGTGGTCGTTGTTGTTGTTGTTCTTGTTCTTGTTGTTGTTGTTATTATTATTATTATTATTATTTTGCTTAGATCAGGGTTTGTCAACCTCAGCAAATTTCAGATGTGTGTGGACTTCAGTTCGGCGAGTTGAAGTCCACACGTCTGAAATTTGCTGAGTTGAGAAACACCGGCTCAGATCAACACCACACAACTTTCTTCAGGTCCAAGTTTACATTTTGCAAACTTTGCTAGAAGTGGCCTTCCAAGCAGCACGTGAGAACAGGAGCCAGAAGTTGAGTCTGCCATCATAGCAGTACAGGCAGTCCTTACGACCTTACGGCCACAATTGAGTCCAAAATTTCTGTTCCTGAGTGAAACATTTGTGAATTCCCCCGTTGACTTTGCTTGTCAGAAGGTCGCAAAAGGGGATCATGTGACCTCGGGACGTAAAATTGGGGTCTGCAAATGATATTTACACAAACCTTGTGCCCTCTAAATCTGGGCGGCACCCTTGCCCCAATTAGGAAGCAACAGGTGAACGTTGTGGTTCGCCTCAAATGAGCCAAAGTAAGTTTTAAAAGTTAAGAAAACAAACTTCGTATGTCAAATCCAGAGACTAAAACATATGAAGAATGGTTGCAGGATTTGGGTATGGCCAGTCTAGAGAAAAGAAGAAGTAGGGGGGGACATGATAGCAGCATTCCAGTATTTGAGGGGCTGCCACAAAGAAGAGGAAGGGGTCAAATTATTTTCCAAAGCACCTGAAGGAAAGACAAGGAACAGATGGAAACTAATCAAGGAGAGAAGCAACCTGGAATTAAGGAGAAACTTCCTGACAGTGAGAACAATTAACCAGTGGAACTGCTTGCCTCCAGAAATCGTGGGCGCTCCATCACTGGAGATTTTTAAGAAGAGGCTAGACAGTCACTTGTCTAAAATGGTATAGGGTCTCCTGCTTGAGCAGGGGATTGGACTAGAAGACCTCCAAGGCCCCTTCCAGCTCTATTCTGACAGAAAGGAGAAATCCTTGCTCTATCTAGTTGGTAACAGGAACCTTCTTTACAATTCCTCATTTTGTCCTTCGACACAAAGCTTAGAATGAAGAACCCGGTTTTAAGAAATAAAAGCCTTGTTCAGCACCGTTTAAAAGGCACCGAATCATGCATAAATAGTAAAATTTCCTGCCAGAAAATACGATGGTTGGTCTGGATGGCAGTCAAGCCAACCTCATGTATCCGGCAGGAGTTTTAGTAATTGTGCATGAGAGCGTATGAACAGATCTTCCACGAAAAACGACAGTTTTTCTCCGCCTATTGTTGCAAAGATGGCCATTGACTGACATAAGCATCAGATAATGTTTCCTGGTTTTGACAGAAAACAGGCCAGCCTACATGAGCTGATTTAAACACAGTTCTTAGCAGGTCCAGATGTGTTCATTTATAAAGCCCATGATTATGCCAAATTCCAGCTTCTGCCTCATATTACTGGTGTTGTCTGGAACATAATGAATTCTGCAAGCATCTCTTTGCAAAGAGGCAAAATGAACCTCTCTCACCCCGGGCTAAATTATCTCTACTGGATGGCGATGCTGAACAGCATTCATTAAGCTGCGACAGTAATTTGGCTACTGGGAGCCTATTAAATTAAATTACCTTCCCAGGAATCTTGGGAAATTATATTTCCCAGGGATCTTCGCTACCAAATATCTTTTATTTGAAAAATGGAATCGGACAGCTTTGGCGTTGAAGAGAGGGTGATAATCAGGAAAGCTCCTTATGAGCAGAGACTCCTGGAATGTCATCCTGCCCTCAAAAAAGACTAGGAAAAAAAGCAGCTATGGATTGATTCATATTTATCATGAGAAACAGCCCTATAATGTGAGATGCTTGGAAATGCTTGGAGTCGATTCCAACAAATTCATCAAAATCATCAGTGTAGAATTGGATGGATTTCATAGCCTCGTTCTTCATGTCTGTAAAATGGGAACAATTTGCCACCAGCCCTTGCAGCAGCATTTCCACAACATTTAGGGGGCGGGACAAAGGAAGAAATAAGTTGAATCTGAAATGCTGGGCAAGGCAACTATGAAATGTTTAAAGTAGTACAGAAAAAGCTTTGGTCTTTCTTTTCTCAAAAATGCCATTTAGAAAAGGTTGTTTTCTTGTGTACCTCTTCCCACAATCTGGGAATATGGAGCATTCACAATTTCTGGAGGCAAGTTCTGTTCCACCAGTTGATTGCTTTCACTGTAAGAAATTTCTCCTTAGTTCTAGGTTGCTTCTCTCCTTGATTAGTTTCCATCCGTTGCTTCTTGTCCTGCCTTCTGGTGCTTTGGAAAATAGCTTGACTCCCTCTTCTTTGTGGCAGCCCCTGAGATATTGGAACACTGCTATCATGTCACCCCTAGTCCTTCTTTTCTCTAAACTAGACATACCCAATTCCTGCAACCGTTCTTCATATATTTTAGCCTCCAGTCCCCTAATCACCTTGCTTGCTCTTCTCTGTACTCTTTCCAGAGTCTCAACATCTTTTTTATATCGTGGCAACCAAAACTGGATGCAGAATTCCAATTGTGGTCTTACCAAGACATTATAAAGTGGTATTAACACTTCACGTGATCTTGTCTCTATCCCTCTGTTAATGCAGCCTAGGAATGCGTTGTTTTCAATAAGGTATGTTTCTGTCACACCCAGCAAGGATATTGTGAATTGCCACTGTTTAAAAAGTAATTATCACGATCTGTACCTTTGGCACTGAATTTCCCTCCGGCCCAAGTTGTTTCTGTCTTCCACCCAGCCACGGATCTAAAAATATTTCCAACTGAGGTTAGATGAAATGGCCTGGAATCCACTAACTTCCTGTTATAATAAGCTTGTTAGCCTCGAAAGAGCTGCAAGACATTTGAGCAGAAGCTTTCTGCAGCCGTTGCAGGCCTGCAAAAGTGTTTGGGCCAAGCCACAGTAATTAAGAGATCCCTAATCAGCATTGCCAAGAGCTGATCGAGACAGCCTGGTTTGGAAACCGAAAGAGCCAGGTTGTGGGTTTTTGCTGTGTGTGTGTCTCTGTCTCTCATATTGTGTTTGTGTGTGTGTGTGTGTGTGTGTGTAAGAAAGAGAGTGTTTATACAGTTTGCTTTGCAATCCAACAGGGAATTGGGGTCCATCTGAGGTAGCCATAGAAGACATGGGTATTTTAAAGAGCTTTGTAACTTGGCTGTTCAGGTAGTCCTCCACTTACGACCATGGTTGAGCTCCATTGCTGCGCTAGGTTGCTTCTCTCCTGGATTAGTTTCTTGTCCTGCCCTCTGATGCTTTAAAGTTGACCCCCCTCTTCTTTGCGGCAGCCCCTCAAGTACTGGAACGCTGCTACCATGTCCCCCCTAGTCCTTCTTTTCTCTAGACTGGCCATACCCAATTCCTGCCACCGTTCTTCATATGGTTTAGTCTCCAGGCCTTTAATCATCTCACCATTGTGCAGCTGTGGTAGGAGAGATGAATTCGGAGTCAACAGCTGCCGTGACCTTCATGACAGCCCAGGGGCACCAGGGATAAATTTTCAGCTGAATTCCTCTTCAACCCTGAACAGTAGAGTTGGGAGAAAATTACTTGCATTTAAGAAGAGGACAATCCAAAGTTTCCAGCAGGGAGTTTACAATTAAAGCTAGAAACTGGGCTTATTGCAATACAGGCACGCCCTCGACTGACGGCCACAAGGTAGCCCAAAATGTCTGTTGCTAAGTGAGGCATTTGTTAAATGAGTTTTGCCCCATTTATGACTTATCTTACAACCGTTGTTAAATGAATCATTGCAGGTGTTAAGTTTGTAACACGGTTGTTTAGTGAACCTGGCTTCCCCATTGATGTTGTTTTCCAGAAGGTCCCAAAAGGGAATCACATGATCCCAGAATTTTGATCACATGACCACGGGGATGCTGCAAGGTCATAAATGTGAAAAACGGTCCAAAGTCACTTTTTTCAGTGCTGCTGTAACTTTGAATGGAACAATAACAACAACAACAACAATAATAATAATAATAGAGTTGGAAGGGACCTTGGAGGTCTTCTAGTCCAACCTCCTGCTCAGGCAGGAAACCATTTCAGACAAATATAGCTGTCAAATCTCTTCTTAAAAATCTCCCCCCACAACTTCTGGAGGCAAGTGGTTCCACTGGTTAATTGTTCTCACTGTCAAGAAATTTCTCCTTAGTTCTAGGTTGCTTCTCTCCTTGATTTGTTTCCATCCGTTGCTTCTTCTCCTGCCTTTTGATGATTTGGAGAATAGCTTGACTCCCTCTTCTTTGGGGCAGCCCCTCAAATATTGGAACTTTGCTATCATGTCACCCTTGGTCCTTCTTTTCACTAGACTGAACATGCTCAACTCCTGTAACCGTTCTTCATACGTTTTAGCCTCCAGCCCCCTAATCACCATCGAAATCAGTGAGACAAAAGATTGAGGTGAATGGCATATGAAAAGCAAAAGACACGCTGTAATTGCAAGATTTATATTTTAATACTGTTACTCAAGAGTTACTTCTAAGCAAACTGTTGTGAGTCAAGAACTACCTGTAATAAATTCCAATTGGCATCGTAGGTGTCTGGTATAGTCCACACGGACGTGTCTCATGAAGTCACCGCATAGATGACACACATAATTTGCATCAGACTGATGCAAATTAATTTGCACCCTGGGCTTTGTGAACCTTCTTATGCCCATATGTCACTTGGCCTTTGCCCCACCCATGCCGAGACTCCAGCAGTGAAGGTCTTCAGAGCTTCAAGCATGGCACGGATCTGTTCAGAAGTAAAACCTTGAGACTCCAGCGGGTCCTGCTGATAAGGAAGTACATAAAAAAGTTCATAAATATAGAAAACCCTTTGATCAGATATGACTGTAAAGAGGATTTAAGTAAATCATTCCAGCATTTGTCTTCCACACTTAGGCATTGAAGGATGAGCCTTGAATACGGAATGAAAATGGTTGGGTTGGGTTAACATCTGTAGCCACGGACTTGGCCAAGTATGATATCTCTTTTCATTTATGGAGAGTCAGAAACCATTAGATCTGGATTTTATAATAATTTCCTTGTCAAATGAGTTTTAATCAAATCATTTGCATCTGTTTCCCAATCCGGTTTCTGTTTTTCATCTCCCACAACCAGATGAAAAGTAAAAGTTGCATTTGACCATGAAATTGCACTTCTTGGCTGGCCCGTGTCATCTTTCAAAAGGTGTTTTTTTTTTTTTAACCAAGTCTGGATGTAAATGCCAAAGAGCTCTTTGAAAAACAATCAGCTAGCAATGTTCTAGAATTTAGATGCATTAGCTTGGCAGAAAAAAAGGGATGGTATTAAATCAGGTTCCTTGTTGACAAAACTAAGCACTGTGACAGAGCTAATATTGTTGCGATTAACATGACAACTTGGTATAAAATAAAGGTATGCATGGTAACGTTCAAGATAATATAATCCCGTTTTCCTGCAGTGAGACTGTAGGAGCTTAGCATAGATGTTTCTTCAGAGGTCCCTCTGGATTCAACCAGGGATATCTCAAGTTTCACTCCTTTTTTTAAAAAAAATGTATTTCTTGATGTATTTATTTATTTAATGAATTTAGATCTTGCTTTTCCTGCAGGAGCTCAAGGTGATATGTGTTGATCTTTTCAACACCGCTTTGTAATCAGTTGGGTGTCTCCACTGAAAGTCACCAAGTCAGTTTCCATGGCTAACCATGGACTTGAACCAGGATCCTGCTGGTCCTAGCGCAAGCATAGGTAGCATCTTTTACCCATCTTTTACCCATCATTATTGTACACTCTTGTGGGACATCTTTTTGGCAAAAGATGGAGATTTGATCAATTGGGTTTGATTTTAGATCTGATATCTTGAATCTCAATAGCCCTCTTGACCAGCATCTAATATTGTAGACAATGGGAACAGACAGAACTGACTCTTCCCCCTTGCATTGAAATTCAGTTCATCCAAAATTCCTTTTGAAGTTGGTAGGAGTCCTCACCATTCTCTGGCACATCTTACCTGCTTAATTGGCAATATATTTATAGAGCTAATGTGTTGTGATTCATACTTTTTAACTGCATTTGATGGAGCAGCCTACATCTTGAAACTTCCTCTCTTGAAAACGAGTAGTCATGGAGAACCTTCCTGGTGTCTTAATGGAGATCTTATTACACCTGAAGGAAATAAGAACATGAGCCAGATTAAAGCCGTCACTCATCTAGACCAGGGGTCTCCAAACATGGCAATTTTAAGGCTTGTGGACTTCAACTCCCAGAATTCCTCAGCATGACTGATTTGTGGGCTTGCTTATGTAGCTGGTTGGTTAGTGTGCAAAGAAATTGTTTGCCTAGATCAGAGGTCTCCAAACTGCACAACTTTAAGACGTGTGGACTTCAACTCCCAGAATTCCTCAGCAACTAACCAACCAGCTGCACAAGCAAGCCCACAGATCACCCACCAGATGGCCAGGACCACCTTCATGGCTAATAACCATTGATCCCCACGACCTGCTTGAATTGGTCCAATTCTTCTGTGAAACCAGGTGTTGAAGTAGCAGCAGCCTGAGCTAAAGAAAACGGTTGCCATTTCTCCAAAATCCCAGGGCTATAGCAAAATGCAGACTGAGATACGATTCAAAGGGACTTCTCTTCCTTATAGACCAACCGAGTCCTTGAATCAACTTTCCAAATATGGGATTCCTCCCCTCCCCCACCTTTTGTCTTTCTCTTCTTAATCGGCTCCATTTCGGCTATTTTGGTCCTTCAAACGATAACAAGTGACTGATTCAGTGCGTCGGCCAACCACGTTCAATTATCTCTTTAAAAGATATAAAAATGATCTGCCTCTTAGATTGATTGCTATACTTGAGGCTTACTTTTGCCCTTTCTCTTTGCAGGCTGGAGATGTTGGCTTCTTTCATTGTGCAGTTAATTGAAGATTTTGAGCAATATGCTCAATTAAAAAAAAAAAAGCCAATCATTTATTTCTTTTAGCTTTGTTTGGTGCTGTCACCTGACGAATCCCAATTAAGTTTCTGAGTCATATCTTACATGAGTGTATGAGCACGTGTGCAGATGAGTAGGGGGACAATCATATTTTTACCTAAAAAGTCTTGCAATTCGTAGAAGGCACGTTGTTCATATTGCTGTCCCCAGCCTTTAGCACCACGTTTCTCTAGCATCACGTCCTGCTGTACAAGCTTTTGTAGCTAGAAGCAATTCGGGGAATTTCGAATTGCATGAATTGGTTGAGTTGATGAGCGAACAGAAAAATGGATGTGTCGTACATTTTTTGATGTATTCATCTAGACATCTCCTTAGGCTCTGTTCATACAATCAACCAGTGTGTTTGAGAGGGAGGATGTTGTATTTGAGAAGGGTGAGATGGTTAGGTGGGTTAGGAGACCCCAGTTACTCAAAAATTGCTGGAATTTTATCGCTCCTCCAGTTCAGCTCTTCCTTATAATCTCATAACCTTGTGATAAATGGAAGGAAACCATGATTCCTGGGCTGTCAGAATAGTGCTTAATCTCCTTGACTTGCTTCACATTCAAAGGCTCATGCCAATCAAAGGATCCGGTTGGCGGTGAGGAGACATTTAAGGCAGCCCAGTCCTTCACATGAGATGCTTCTTGAGCTTCAGGAGAACTTCCCTCCAAAGCTGCTGCTCCTTGCAGATTCCTGAAGCTACTTCTTGATCTGATCCCGTATGTCTGGCTTAGCTTTGACGCATTGCAAAACGTCTCTTTGGAAAAATTTGCACAGCCCCATGGAAAGACCCACCTTGGACAGAAAAGCTGGGGATCTTCTGGCTGAAGAAGCTGGACCAACGCTGCCTTAACCTGCAGTTGTTTTCCTCATAACTGCTAGCGATGCAAAAAGTTGGCAATTTGGGGACAACCTGCAGAATTGTTTTGGCAAATTTTTCATTCTGATCCTCCACGGGGAGCGACAGCATTGCAGCAAAGCCTAGACAAATATCCGATAATTGAAGTCAGTGTTTTTCCAATAATATTATACAGTAGTTGTAGTTTATCCCTGATTCTCAGAAGATTGCAGAAACCTACTTGGGATGGAGGGGAAGGTTGGATTCCTGGATTAGTGAGTCCTTCACTGTTTTTTCTTTGTTGCATGAGAGCTTACTTTTCACAGTGAGGTCCTAAACATTGTGTAACATCTCCTCCTCCTCCTCCTCCTTTTCTCCTTCACCTCCTCCTCCTCATTCTTTTCCTCTCCTTCTCCTCTTCTTCTTTTTCTCTTCCTCCTCCTCCTCCTCCTTCTCCTCCTTGTTCTTCTTCTTCTTCTTCTTCTTCTTCTTCTTCTTCTTCTTCTTCTTCTTCTTCTTCTTCTTCTTCTTCTTCTTCTTCTTCTTCTTCTTCTTCTTCTTCTTCCTTCTCTTCCTCCTCCTTCTCCTTTTTGTCCTTCTCCTCCTCCTCCTTCTCCTCCTCTTCTCCTTCTCCTCTTCCTCCTCCTCCTTCTTCTTCCTTCTCCTCCTTCTCCTTCTTCTTCTTCTTCCTCCTCCTCCTCCTCCTCCTCCTTCTTCCTCCTCCTCCCCCTCTAAACATGGAGGAGAAAAAAGGAAGCAGTTGAGGAAAAAGATTGTAAAACATCAGCAATGGGTCAATCGACAAACTAAAGCTGTGGGGTGAATTTTTGACAGTTCTTTATTCAATTCTGCCTTAGCCATGAAAGCCAGCTGGGTGCCATTAGGTCAATCACCAAGAGACGGGGAGTTCTAGTTCCACCTTAGGCGTGAAAGCCAACTGGGTGAGTTTGGGCCAATCCCAAGGAGATGGTGAGTTCAAGTCCCACCTTCGCCACAAAAGCTAACTGGGTGACCTTGGTCCAGTCCCTCTCTCTCAGCCCAACCCACCTCACAGGATAGTTGTGGGAAAAAACAGGAGGAGGAAGCTGTGTTGGATAGGTTTGCCACCTTGAGTTATTTGTAAAAAATAAAAAACAGTGGGATATAAATAAACAAACCCACAAACCCTCTGGAGGCAACGCAACCAGGTGATCGAAACTCTGGGTAGCTCCTGGGCCCTCCATCTGCAAAGTGGGGTTAACAAGCCTCGTTTGTTGAGTTTTGCTTATGAAAGGAGTAATTAACACAAAGCCTTAGCTTGGCTGTTTGGGTTGACGTTGTGCTGCGCATGGCAAGTTGAAGATGAAAGGGTCTCTTCCTACCGCAAAGCTTGTCACGGCTTGAATATCCTAATTACAGGGAAGAACTTAGGCTTTTTAAAAACATGATCGTTAAACGATTAAAAAAAAAAGGCTACATTCGTCTTTCCTAAACTAAGCAGGCCCGGAAAGCTGCAGTCCTTCTATCAAGGGCCAGAAACCTCATCGCTTAGCCTTCTCAAACCTTCTTGGCAGCCCCCTGAAATCACAATTGGTTAAAAAAAAAAATATTGAAAAGCAAAAGTAAAAAAGAAATAGGTAGCTTGGTCCCTGTTTCTTCCTAATAGGGCTAGAAGCGATGTCTGAAGAATTAAAACTGATCCGGGAAAATTTGTAACCAGCAACCTATGCAAGGGTTAAGGTTGAGTGGTTGGTCTTCTGCTTCATCTACCACTTAGGTATGAAAAGAGCCACCCCTGAATTTGTATCCCGGCTTTTATGTTTTCAAACTGCAGTTCAGTCTGACCATTTTCAGTGTTATATAAAAAGGCTGCATGCATCAAAGGTGGTGTTTAGAATTGAAACAGGCATGACTTCAGCAGGAGAGTTCAATTTCCTTGTTTTTTAAATAAGCGATGGGTCCCGTTCACTGATGGTTCTTTTTTTTCACAAAGTCTTTTGGTCAGTCAAGCAAACTCCTTCAAGATCCACCTAAACTCCAGGACAAGCATGGGGTCTCTCTCCAGAGGTGACGTGCAATGATTTTATAATGAAAACCTACTTCGTATTCATTTTCTAGCTCTTTCTCTAGATTTTTTAGATTTTTTTTTTTTTTTAAAAAAGCTGTTTCTTCATGATTAATTTTATTTTTGGAAAGGCCCAAGCAGTGACAATGTCTTTGGGCATAACTCCAAGTTTATATTGAGCAAGATGACTAAAATATGAGAAAATACCGTTTGAAATAATGGCCAGAGAAGGCCAAATATTGATTGTTACTAAAAAGCTTCTCTCTTTTGCAAAATTCCAAGCAGAAGTGAACGGGTGATTCTTCTCCCAGAGAGATAAAGGTCTCTTTTACCTGTTTAAACCAAGAGAATAAGGCTATAACTCTCAAGAATGTTGTTCTTATAGCCAGGTTTTAGCATTACAGTCAAAAGATATATATTTTTTTTGCTGCTGCTGCTATTCCGTTCTGCTTCTTCTTAACAGCCCTGTTTTGTGGAAAAGAAAAATAGAGGCAGAGACAGGTGGAAAACTATAATACCTTTGAGGTAAGGCAGAAGCAATCAGCACAAAACTCGACTTGATTGATATAGGCTAAAATAACAGAATACATGTTACTAAGTGAAACATCTAAGTGAGTTTTGCTCCGTTTTACGATGTTTCTTGCCACAGTTGTTAAATGAATCTGGCTTCCCCATTGACTTTGCTTGTCAGAAGGTTGCAAAAGGGGATCACGTGACCCCCGGGACACTGCAACCGTCCTAGGTACATGTCAGTTGCCAAGCGTCTGAATTTGACCATGGGGGGATGCTGCAATGATTGTAAGTTTGAAAAAGGGTCATAAGTCCCTTTTTTCAGTGCTGTTGTAACGTCGAATCGTCACTAAATGAACTGTTGTAAGTCAAGAGCTATGTTTCTCCTTCCCTCTCTCTTATACCAAAGAGAATCAAGGCCAGAAAATCTTCAGTCTCTTTCTCACTCTTTCTGGAGTTCCTGGACTAAGATCATGTTGAATCGTGGCTACCGGATATTTTCTTCCTGGCTATCTCTGTATACAAAAACACACACAAAAAAGTGGGAAATGGAAAGCCACACATATTGCCTGAGTCCCTGGAAAGTTACACAAAGGAGTGGGAGAGATTACACAGAAAGGGCAGGCTTGAAGCACTAGTGAAAATCAATCTAGAGTTCTGGCTGTCCTTGTCAAAAAAAAACCTAAAAAAACCCCAACCCAACGGTATTATAGCACTGGAAAAAATGAAGGCAAGGTTACGTGACAATGCTAAAAGAGCTGTGTAACTTTTTAAAGGATTCTTTGCTCAGGGAGATAAGTAAGCATGATGATAAGAGAATTTAAAAAAGAAGAGCTGGCTTGTATAAGTAGCTCGAGAGATTGACCTCATTAAAATTGGGAGAAGTAGATCATAAGAACTACTATAAGCCCCTCTAGCTTGCAGAAAAATATGCCAGCTGAAGAAACGATTCAACATCAGCAGGTTCCGTTTCTTGAGGATCCAATTTTGGGTCTTCGGGTAACAAGTAACAAAATCTGCAAGTGTGCCAGGACTTTTTTTGCTCAACTCTGAAGAAGGTTAGAAGTTTTCTGGTCCTCCGTTGTATTTCTTGATTCCTGTCCATCTGAATTCCTGACTTTGCTCCTACGCTTAATGGTCCAAAGTCCTGCATTGAATAAACAGGACAAAACAGGTTTCATAGGAAGTGGAATTGCAGAAAAGGAGGTGGGCCCAAAGCAAAATAATGACATGGGATACACAACACAAAAATGGGAGAAGCTTCCATCACACCGTTGTGGCCACCATCTTGACATCGTTTTATTATTATTTTTTTCCGTCATGCACTGCTGACACCCCTGAAAACACAAATCCCAGCTGCACCACCAGACGGTTACAAATTCACCTTCTGGAGAACAAATGAACACACGCAGTGCAAATTTCGGGAGATGTCTCACCAGCTTATTTATCAGAGACATGTAGCTCCTAAGAGAGGAATGGAGGTATTGATTTTATTTTTTTTCCCGGCTTCATTCCTGGAAAAAATGAAATTATACCTTCTAAGCAAAAAGGATGAAATATTGTATCGAGATATTAAGGTGTGCCATAAAGGAACATAACAGGGAGCATCCATTGCACGTCAAACAGGCTGTTCCATTGCACGCTGCTCTTAGCAAATTGGCTCACTCTTCCTTGGAGACTTCCTTTGGCTACCCTCAAAACATGGAGCTCTGTATATCGCTTTTTCTCCTTTTCTTTTTCTGAATGAAACATTCCACAGATGCCAAATATCAGGGGACGTATTTTCGCTTTCTTCTTTTGAGGAATACCGGATTGAGAGGGTTGCGGTGTTTGTTTCTCATTCTTCCAGGAATGGATTCTGATAGTTCCTTTTCCAGATGTGACAAAAAGGGTGCAGCTCACATCATGAGATGCATAGAGTGGCTAGACAGATGTGGGGATTTAATTGGGATGAGGCTGTAGAAGGAACTCCTGAGAATGGAATGGAATGGAATGGAATGGAATGGAATACAATACAATACAATACAATACAATACAATACAATACAATACAATACAATACAATACAATACAATACAATACAATATAGAATAGAATAGAAGTTTTTAAGAAGAGACTGGACAGCCATTTGTCTGAAATGGTATAGGGCTTCCTGCCTGAGCAGGGGGCTGGACTAGATGACCTCCAAGGTACCTTCCAACTTTATTATTATCATGATGATGATGAGGATGATGAATAGAGTAGAGTAGAGTAGAGTAGAGTAGAGTAGAGTAGAGTAGAGTAGAGTAGAGTAGAGTAGAGTAGAGTAGAATAGAATAGAATAGAATAGAATAGAATAGAATAGAATAGAATAGAATAGAATAGAATAGAATAGAATAGAAGTTTTTAAGAAGAGACTGGACAGCCATTTGTCTGAAATGGTATAGGGTTTCCTGCCTGAGCAGGGGGCTGGACTAGATGACCTCCAAGGTACCTTCCAACTTTATTATTATCATGATGATGATGAGGATGATGAATAGAATAGAATAGAATAGAATAGAATAGAATAGAATAGAATAGAATAGAATAGAATAGAATGGAATGGAATGGAATGGAATGGACATACAGAATAGAATAGAAATACAGAATGGAATAGAAATACAGAATGGAATGGAATGGAATGGAATGGAATGGAATGGAATAGAATGGAATGGAATGGAATGGAATGGAATGGAATGGAATGGAATGGAATGGAATGGAATGGAATAGAATGGAATGGAATGGAATGGACGTACAGAATAGAATAGAAATACAGAATGGAATGGAATAGAATAGAATAGAATAGAATAGAATAGAATAGAATAGAATAGAATAGAATAGAATAGAATAGAATAGAATAGAATAGAATAGAATAGAATAGAATAGAATAGAATAGAATAGAATAGAATTTAGCCAAGTATGGTGTTTAGAGACACAAGGAATTTGTCTCCCGTACGGAAGCACCCAAAGAGTTTGGCAGGTATTTTCACACTGATCGTTCACACACTGAGTACATGCATTCAATTCATACTGTTTGAATGGAACCGGTCAAGATTTCCCGTTGGAGTTATTACTCCTTGCTCTCTCTGGTTTCCCTTCCCCACTCCTTTTTCATTTCATCCAATTCTCTGTGTCTCGTACAGTGGAGTCCCCAGGATTAAGTAAACTCTCCCGTCTTGCCCTACAAGATAGCGAGGGCGTAAATCGTTCGGGTTCAGGGGCTGTGAAAAGCCTTCGGCACCGAGGGAGTTTTGAAAATAGAAGGGGGAAAGCGTATTCAGCACCAGTGTGGTGAGGAGAAAAAGAAAGCGGGCAGCTTTTGGCAAATATGAAAGAGAAGGCCGTTAAAAATTATTAGGCAAAAATAGAATTGCATCTGCCAACAGTTATTATTAAGAACGAGCTACAGCCTGTCGTTAGCAATAATCAACGGGAGAGGGGAGAACAGAAATAGCTTGAATGTGGAACAGCTAAATTCTGCAATCCCAACTTTATTTCTGGAGAATTTTAGAAGCACCAGAGGCCATCTGGGGGGAGCAATTTTCTCCCTCCTCCCACAGATAAAAGTTTAGTTTTTCTTCACTAAAGTAACCGAGGCAGGAAACTGCTTCGTGCTCTGAGGCTGCACAGTACATTTAGTCCTTGACTGATGACTGCAATTGGAAGCTGAATTTCCATGGCTAAGTAAGGCAGTCGGAAAGTGATTTGCACCTGATTTGAGACCTTTTTTTTTTTTAACCAAAGTTGTTAAGTGAATCGTGAATCAGTCGTTAAGCGAATCCGGCTTCCTCCATTGACTTTGCTGGTCAGAAGCTGGGAAAGTTGCAAATGGCGGTCACATGGTCCCGGGATGCTGCAACTGTCATAAATACATACCAGTTGCCAAACACCTGGATTTTGATCACGTGATCAGGTCGTAAGTGCAAGCACATCGATGCAAGCACATAAATCACTTTTTTCAGTGTCATTGTAGCTCTGAATGGTCGTTAAACAAATAGGTGTAAGTTGAGAGTTACTTGTACCCAGTGAATATCAAAAGAAGGTATGTATGAGCCGTGGTGGTGCAGTGGTTAGAATGCAGTATTATAGGCTGACTCTGCCCACAGCCTGGAGATTGATCCTGACTGGCTCAAGATTGAGCCAGTCTTCCATCCTTCCGAGGTTGGTAAAATGAGGACCCGGATTGTCGGGGGGCAATAGGCTGACTCTGTAAAAAAAAAACACTCAGAGAACGCTGTGAAGCACTGTAAAGTGGTATATAAGTCTAAGTGGTAAAATGAGGACCTGGATTGTCGGGGGCAAGATGCTGACTCTATAAAAAAAATGCTCAGACAGCGCTGTGAAGCACTGTAAAGCGGTATATAAGTTTAAGTGCTATTGCTATTAAGAGCTGTGGTGGCACAGTGGTTAGAGTGCAGGATTGCAGGCTGACTCTGCCCACAGCTAGGAAGTTCGATCCTGACCGACTCAAGGTTGACTCAGCCTTCCATCCTTCCGAGGGCAGTAAAATGAGGACCCAGATTGTTGGGGGCAACAGGCTGACTCTGCAAACCGCTTAGAGAGGGCTGTGAAGCACCGTGAAGTGGTGTATAAGTCTAAGGGCTATTGCTGTTGCTATTGTTTTTGTAATTGGGAACTTTAGTGTATCAACCTGATGGTTCCAGAAGGAACCAAAATGTTAAAACTATGAAAAATGACTTCTAAACTCAGTAGAAACGGGTTGCTAAAGTCTTGTCTCCTTTCAAGTTCTCGTGAAAGCAGGACTCGCCCTCAGGACTCGCCCACTCAGATCTAAAGCCTCTTGCTAATTTGATTCTGAACGCTTCCTACTGATACTTCGTTTCGTCTTTACCAACAGATGCCGATCAAAAGACTAATTAGTTAACTGGGATGGTGTAGCAGATAATCTTGTCGAGAAGTCGATTTATCTTTCTGCCTACCTTGAGAAGTGTCACCCTAGTTAAATTAGTCTTCCTTCTGGAAACAGGAAACCTTGGAAATTAGAGCCGAGCCTAAAGATTGGTTTCAAAAGAATTGATTGCTACAGAAGAAAAATCCAGAGGATTGAAAGCCAGACCAGACTCGGTCCTTGTTTTCTATAGAAAAGAAGTATTTAGTGAGACACAGCCAAATATTTCAGCAAACGCACTTTGAGGACTTAACCAAACGTTGAAAAAACTGTTCTTCCCTTACCATTTCCTTGACTATTATCTGGAGGAAGAAAAATTGCTTTGACAGGAGGAATGTCTTTCACAAGAGGCTCCTCGCTTAGGTTTTCAGACCCGGGAGTTGTCCTCACGGTCCAGTCAACAAGGCCAAGATGGGCCTACTACCCATTTCTTTCACGCGTCAGGTTGGGAGTTGCAGGTCAGATTCTTCAGATTTCTACAGTATTTTGCCTTTTCTGAGAATCTGCTCCAGATGGAAGGACTGTTTCCACCCCTCGGTTCTCAAAAGGATGATTGGCAGCTATTTCCAGGGAGAGCCGTTTTGACAGAAGTCAGAGGCCAGCTTCCAAAGAAGTGTAATTCCTTTATGAGGCAGTCAAAAGTGGATGCATTACAGTAATTGCTCGGTTAAGCCGCTAAGATGATGGAAATTAACGTTATTACCAGGCGGTTTGTACTGAAATGGGACATGAAAATATTCTTTCCAGGCTGAGAAGATGCTATTTCTTGACTGGCTTTTGGACAGCTGCTTTCTAGTGCCATCTATATTTTCAGGAGTGACGGGCTGATAGATGTATTCAGGCCAGTCTAGTCCACTTTAAATCAAAGGGCAGGAGCCACGTCTCTCAGACGGAGCAGACTCACCTCATCAAAGCATCTCCTATCTTGGGCGTAGAGAAATATTTGTTGGAATAGGTTAAGAAATGACAACTTCTTCTCCTCCTCCTCCTCCTCCTCCTCCTCCTCCTCCTCTCCTCCTCCTCCTCCTCCTCCTCTCCTCCTCCCTCCTCCTCCTCTCTTCTCTTCTCGTCTTTCTTCTTCTTCTTCTTCTTCTTCTTCTCTTCTTCTTCTTCTTCTTCTTTCTCTCTTCTTCTTTTCTTCTTCTTCTTCTTCCAACCATGTTACTAACTTACCAACTGCAAAGGTTCATTTAGCAACTGTGGCAAAAAAAAAAAAAAAAAAAGGTAATAAAATAGGGCAAAACTCACTTAACAGATGTCTCGCTCAGCAACATAAATTTTGGGCTCAATTGTGGTCATAACTCAAGGACTACCTGTGCCGTGGATTCTGGGGCCAAATCATACCTTGTACAAGTCACGGAGATCTCTTAGAGGTTCCTCTCTGGGTCCCTCTAAAAGCCGATAAAGCAATCAGAAGGGAATGTAATTCCACACTCCTAGCCGAAGTGGCTGGCTTCTGTGATCTTCTCGTCGCAATCTGATACCTTCCTAGTTGAATTCAATGCACATAATATGCTGTAAGCTTGGAGATAAGTGGAAATAGCAATAAATAAATGAAGAGATCAGTGTCTCGTGCGCACTTGCTCTCTTTTCTGTGTATAACACAAGGCAGCCGTCGTGAAACACAAGTCCAAGCTAGCTGCTTCCAGCGATAAGATTAAATATAGCAGGGAAATGATCATTTAAAAATGTAAGTTCTATTTGTAATTGCCTCGTTGAACAATGGGCTTTTTTGTGGCAAGAGAGAGCCCGTGCTTTCAGTATGCTTTGAAAAAGAAGAGGGGAAACTCTCTTTTAAAATGGTCTTCAGTTGAGTGGCACAAAATATTGAACTGCCAGATTGTTATCTGCGTATGATAGAATCCAGTATCTGCAGGTTGGGGAATGGAATGGAATGGAATGGAATGGAATAGAATATAGAATATAGAGTAGAGTAGAGTGGAGTGGAGTGGAGTGGAGTGGAGTGGAATGGAATGGAATGGAATGGAATGGAATGGAGTGGAGTAGAGTAGAGTAGAGTAGAGTAGAGTAGAGTAGAGTAGAGTAGAGTAGAGTAGAGTAGAGTAGAGTAGAGTAGAGTAGAATGGAATGGAATAGAATAGAGAATAGAATAGAATAGAATAGAATAGAATAGAATAGAATAGAATAGAATAGAATAGAATAGAATAGAATAGAATAGAATAGAATAGAATAGAATAGAATAGAATACAGAATACAGAATACAGAGTGGAGTGGAATGGAATGGAATGGAATGGAATGGAATGGAATGGAATGGAATAGAATAGAATACAGAATACAGAATACAGAATACAGAATACAGAGTGGAGTGGAGTGGAGTGGAATGGAATGGAATAGAATAGAATAGAATAGAATAGAATAGAATAGAATAGAATAGAATAGAATAGAATAGAATAGAATAGAATAGAATAGAATAGATGGAAGGGACCTTGGAGGTCTTCTAGTCCAGCCCCCTGCACCATGATTTCGTGATTCAAAAATTCATTTTAAGACGAAGCTATAAGCGCGTCCACATAGGAGGGTGAACTGATTTTCTAGGATCTAGCCTTCACAGGCTAAAGAGAATGGGAAAGCAAGTTTTAGTGGACACGCTTGTCTGTTATCAGCTGTTACTTCGTTTGAGTTTTTATTCTCCGGCAATTCTGATTGCCAGAGTAATCTGAAGCACTTAAAGGTTGTGAGACACTCGGCACAGGAGAAAGGGGAAACTGGAAAAAGCGAACGTGCAGATGAAGATTTTCTGCTGTTACCCTGCAGAAAATTAAGAAAAGATGAAGCTGTTAGCAGCTTTAAAAAAAAAGAATAATAATCAGAGGTTGGAGAGGATAGGTGGGCAAAGGGGTGATACCACAATCCTGCAGTTCTATTCGCATCCCTAAAAAGCCCTTTGTTCAACCCCGTCTTAACAGGAATATCCGAAAACCTAGGCTGTAAATCACATCAGCATTTGCTTCCTGTCGCCTATCTGGGAATCCCAGTGGCTTTGCCAAGTACTAAATCCCAGCTAAGAACGGGAATTCTTTTCCTAGGCTCTTCAAAAAAAGGGTCCTGGGGTTGACTCACCTGGTGGTGTAGACAAGCTCCAGTCTGGATGGGAGGCTGAAATAAAACCAATTGCTCCGTTCTACCAGTAAGAACTAGCTTTTTGGTCGCAAAGAGAGGAATTATGGGAACCAGCCTTTATCCAAAATGGAAAGCATGCTTGATATTTCACTCAAGCCTTCCTCCAGCTTTTTTTTTCTTCTTCTTCTTCTGTTCAGTTGGGTCTGATTCTTGGAGACTGCCTGAACAAGTTCCTGTAGTTTTCTTGGCATTCCCTTCTAGCACTGATGAAGTTCCCTAGTTGTCTGCAAGAAAACAACCAAACATATAGAGCACCAAGTAACCCACAGCTGCCCTCCTCCTCCTCCTCCTCCTCCTCCATCTGCACCATGAAATTCAAAATGCACTTTATTCAGAGCAATGTCCCAATTTAATCTTGGATGTGTCCAATTTCACGAAGAACATTTTTTCCCCCTCCTGAATATGCAGAGAAGAACATGATAGGCCTGGGAAACCTAATTTTTATTTGATGGGGTAAGGATAGAGAATATGACAATATTCGACATCTGTGAGGCAGCTGCACAGAGTCACCTTACCACCAAGTGGCCACGTTTGCCAACTGGTCCCATTTGATCTAACTGGGAAAAGGTGCTTTTCCAAAAGGCAATTGGACTTTGCTTTTCCCTGAAGAGGTTTCACTTCGCATCCAGGAAGCTTCTTCAGTTTGGATTGAATGGTGGGGAATGGAAGGATTTATATTCCTTGCAGTCATCCGGTCATTGGTACTCTTTCTGAGAGTCATTGAGGCTGCTTAGAGGTTTATCTGAGCCCTGGGGAGGTCACCTGAATAGTGCAAATGGGTGTGGAGTCTTCTTGGAACTGCTGAAAGGAATATAAATCCTTCCGTTCTTCTTCACCCTTCATTCAGAACTGAAGAAGCTTCTTGGATGAGAAGCGAAATGTCTTCAAGGAAAAACAGAGTCCAGTTGCTTTTTGGAAAAGCACCTTTGGGGCAACCACGACCTGGATGGCTCAGGATCTCCATGGTCACTGAGCCTTTTCCCCATCTTCCCTTTTCCTCTGCTTTTTGAGATACCTTTCAAACAGACAAGCGGTTGATCTTCCCTTAAAATGTACCTCCTTTCACAAAAGTCATTTAAGCCATCCTAAGTCTGCAAACTGATAGGACTTTGATCTAGAGGATGTCACTTATTGAAAGGAAAAAAAAGGGGGGGGGAGTCTTGTTCTCTGTCTTCCTCCCCCCCCCCGTTGGCTTTAATAAATGTTTAAATGCGTGTCTTCAGACTTGGTTCCATGTGGAGCGCATCTCATTTTTAAAACCCCGATACTGCAATGGTTATCTCTGTCTGTGCTCAGCATGATTTTCTCAATTATTAATCATCTCAGGGCTTTAAAAATCTGGGCACACACCTACAGGATCCAACCATTTTTTTTACTTTGGGGGGGGGGTGTTTATTGGACTGTCCTGCTGTCTCTCGGTGTCTTCTTCACCCCTTGAAATATCAGCTTTAATTGTTCATTTGTACCTTAGAGTGGCGAAGCAGGGAAATAAGGAACCCTTCGGCTCATCTGTGATGCTAGACGGTCTTTCACCCTGCAATCTCTTTGAAATCTTGACATCTTTTTCCCCCGGCTTTAGAGCCTTCTTGAACAAAAATGTCGCAGGAGATAATAGTTGCCGAAAGAATGGCTTTCAGGTCCATTGCTGCCCCCTCTGAACCTCGGTTTCCATATATACAGTACAGATATCTCCCTCGCTCTCTCCCTCCCTCCCTTCTGTCTTTCTTTTCTTTCTTTCTTTTCTTTCTTTCTTTCTCTTTCTTTTCCATTCACCTTCTTGCATCTTCGTGCTCAACTTTCTTCCTTTTCTTTCTTTCTTTCTTTTTCTTTCTTTCTTTCTTTCTTTCTTTCTTCCTCTTCCATCCATTTCCTTCTTCAGGCTCCATTTTCCCCTCCCTCCCTCCCTCCCTCCCTCCCTTCCTTTCTTCCTTCCTCCCTCCCTTCCTTCCATTCTCTAGGCTCCTCTCCCTTTCTTTCTTTCTTTCTTTCTTTCTTTTCCATTCACCTTCTTGCATCTTCAGGCTCCACTCTCTTCTTTCTTTCTTTCTTTCTTTCTTTCTTTCTTTCTTTCTTTCTTTCTTTCTTTCTTTCTTTCTTTTCCATTCACCTTCTTACATCTTCATGCTCAACTTTCTTCCTTTTCTTTCTTTCTTTCTTTCTTTCTTTCTTTCTTTCTTTCTTTCTTTCTTCCTCTTCCATCCATTTCCTTCTTCAGGCTCCTTTTTCCCCTCCCTCCCTCCCTCCCTCCCTCCCTCCCTTCCTCTTTCTTTCATTCTTTTTTTCATTCTTTCTTTGTTTCTTTCTTCCTCAGGGGAGAGCAAATCTGTGATAAGTGATTTGCACTGAAGTGCGTTTAGGCTGCATCAAGTGGCTGTCAGGGACAAGTAAAACCAGGAGACAAGTGTTGAGTGAAGGGTCTGCTGGCGTTCCCAGGGACCGAGCGATGTTTATGAGTGACGGTCCTTAAAAACACGCAATGGGGTTGCACAAATAATTTGCACTTGCGATGTAAACAGGACAAGCTGTGCTCTGTACAAAAAGCATGAGATTCTTTGCGGAGGAAAGGTCAGTTGTGTGAAGCATCAAAACAAAGTTTCCATTCAAAGGCGATTGAACAAAATCTCTGCATCTGATCAATTTTCTGCTAGTTCAGATCAAATCAGATACCTTCAAATTGATTGAACATTTCTGAGCATGTGTGCATCTCTCTCTCACACACACACACACACACACACAGAGAGAGAGAGAGAGAGAGAGAGAGAGAGAGAGAGAGAGAGAGAATTGAACTTATGTACAGGATTAAACTGAATCATTTGGGCAATAGAAGTCAACCTGATTATTTTAAAGTTTCAAAGGTTGTTTATTTACAGTGCCACCACAGACCAAAATAGAACTGAAATTTGAACTGCTTTGAATCTGATCCTCACGTCTCTCATTTTGCCTATGGGATTTTCCCGTCCTTTTAACACCCATTAGTGGGAGTGATAATTTACTTTTTTGCAAAGAAAATGCAGACAAGATATTAATGCTTCTTCTAATTAACCCCAAATCAATGAGGGATCTTTCCCCCCCCCCTCCATTTAGATGTGAAGATCCGACAAGATATACAAATTCCCATTAGATTCCTGGATCTGAGTTTACTCATGCTTGCATTCTGAACCTTAATCTGGGGGGGGGGGTCTGAATTAAACACCAAAATAGGAACATTACACAGGATCCATTGATAAGTGCAACGGATGTTAGCCCAGAACAAAGCAGCAACAAAATTCCAAGTTTGAGAAATGTGTGAAGCTGAAGACTGAGAGCAGAAAAAACAGACTTCCATGCATGCATAAAGACAGACGATTACAGTCATAAATCATTGGGGGTGGGGGTGGAAGAATCACCCTGTAGGGTACTTCTTCTGCCTGGAGCCCGTAGCTTTTCTCAAAGTCAGACTTTTTCCCACCCATTTTAGCCTCCAGCAAGACCCTTCCCCGAATTTCAGGAGAGGTTTTTTTTCAAATAAAACCCAAATCCATCATCCCGGTTCTCAGCCACTCGCCTCCTATCGCAGCCACATTAATCTCATCCTTTGTTTTCAGGACTGTCTCCCCTGACCTTTTCCATCTAATTTTTAAGGAATATTTATTATCTCCAGGTGCTGACAAATAGCCGAAGCCCTACAGGAGAGGAATGGCTGTCTTGAATGTGTTCTCACGCTGCCTATAGTCTCAGGACGAAGTGATTTGTGGCTTAGCTAAAGCTGACGCCATCCATCAAAGGTTATCACTCACTTTCTGGCCAGGCCTGCAGAAAGTTGCCTTGATAATTAGGCTGGAGAACAAAGGCTGGAGAACAAGCAGGATTGCAAAGAGTCAAACACTGATGAAATACATGTGGTCCTTGACTTACGACCACAATGGAGCCCAACATTTATGTGGCTAAGTGAGACATTTGTTAAGTGGGTTTTATGACCTTTCTTGCCACAGTCAGTGCTTTACAGCCCTCTCAAAGCAGTTTACGGAGTCAGCATTTGGCCCCTCAACAATCTGGGTCCTCATTTTACCGACCTCGGAAGGATGGATAGGCTGAATCATCAAACTTGAGCCGGTCAGGATCAAACTCCGGGCAGTGAGCAGTGAGTTAGCCTGCAGTACTGCATTCTAACCACTGGGCCACCACGGCTCTTCACGGCTAAGCGACCGGTCGTAAATTGAGGATTACCTATAATGACGATAACAAAAAAAAGTTGCACGGCACTATCATCGTTTCGTCTGTTTGCCTTTGAAGACAACTTCTGCCAACCGGGTGACGCTGGCACGTGGGCAAGCAGAATGAGAGGCGATGGTTTTTAAGCAGGCAGCTTTCAAAGATCGTAACATTGCTAAACACACACTAACCCATCTGCTCTGTCAAAGATGCTCTCGTTCATTTATTCCCGGCGTCTTGCACGCTTCTGTTTTAATCACCCTTGAGAAGTTCAACTGAGAGCGTTCATGCGTTCCGCATTTCCAAACTCCTGGAAGTTGAGGTGAAATAGATTTACTGCAACCAGCGTGTATTTATGACAGTTGTAGTGTCCTGCGTGTGTGTGTGTGTGTGTGTGTGTGTGTGTGTGTGTGTGTGTGACATGAGTAACCTGTGTGATTTGCGGAACGATCACAGCAAAAAAGATGGTAAAACTTGGCACGACTCACTTAACCAAGAGCCGTTTGAAATGGGATGGGTGGGAAATCAATTTCATGAGTAGGTAACACGACTGCCTGTCTCAGCAGCAGAAATCGCAACCCCAGTTTGCCGTCACAAATCGAGGACTGCCTGTAATTGAGTTGGAATGGGTGATCAGCCTCCTTCCGTGTAGGGTTTCCACGCCAGTTGCTTCCTTCGTTGGCTTTCACTCATAAGCCTGGAGACAGGGAGGCTGAAAAGTGCCAAGGGAGAAAAACTTGGGGCTAAATCATGTTTTGATGAGGTCATCTTCTTTTTAATTTCCCTCAATATCAGTGATTGGAACATTGGAGGTGGTTATTTGGGTGTGTGTGTGTTTTCCTCCCCCCCCCCTCCGCCTTAAAGCCACAGACTCTGAGAAAAGTGATTGCAGTCCAGGCATAAAATAAATCAGAAGATATGAGAGCTTTTAGTTTCCCCAGTCCAGTGCTTCCCGATCCTTGATACCTGAGGCTTTTGTGGTTTGCAGCACTTGAGTCCCTTCAGATCTAAAAGATTTCACTTAGAGAAAGAGGCTTATTTCCCTCTTATGCACCGTGTTTTGAAGGGGCCTGATTGATTCAGCCTTAATCCTTTTTTCAAAAAGGAAGAGCCTGTAGTTGTTCGTTCCCCATGCATACAACGGAGCCGGACAGGAACAATTAAAGTGTGCTTACGTATTTGCAACTATGAATTCTTTTCATTCAAGGCAGGAAAATGCTTCTGCTAAACTATAATCCCACCAGGGATTAGCTTAGTTGCCTCCGGTACCATCAGTCTTCCCAAGAAGACCAGACAGGAAACCCAACCAGATAAGTTAAATTCTACTTTATTGTAAGGCTACCTTAACAGAATTTTGCAAGTCTGAAAGTACGAATCTCCCGCCGTCTCTTTTATAGCCTGAGAAGTTAGGAAGGATCCTTTCTTTCTCTCTTATCTGATCACTTCCTAGGCAGTATCTCTTCCAGTCTCCCAGGATCATTCCCACATACCATTACAGTGTCAGGCCCTCAAGAAACCAGGAGCTGGGATAGAGTTCAAAAGTACTACGAGTTTACTTCATGCTACCTGTATTCAAGAACCTGATCTGAGAGATCTCTGGTGCTCTCCAAGCTTGGTTGTTTTCTTGCAGACATTTCAATACCTGAACTAGATAACATCATCAGTGCTAGTAGATGTTACCTAGTTTGGATCATGAAACGTCTGCAAGAAAACAACCAAGCTCAGAGAGCACCAAGGACCCCCTCATTGCAGCCCTGAGCAATAAATATTCTCCTTGATAAGAATCTGATCTATTAATTGCCAAGGCAAATCGGCACTAGATAAGAGTCAATGGAATTCATGAGGGTTTGGACTTAAGTCTCTTGTAGGATATCATGACTGCTGATGTGTCTTACCCCACTTTTGGGCTCAACCTGATCACCTCCTGCATACAGGTGGCATCGTTCTTTCAATGTCCAAGTGTGTGAGATTCCCCCTTACTAAAGAACTCGATAGAGAAATTTCTCCTGCGCTAGTGTGTCGACCTAGTTGTTGCTGCTTCTGGCAGGTCAAACATCCAGCCGAGCTTTTACTCGTTTGCTATAAATAGCTTCTTCCCAACATTGCTATGTCTACAGCAGGTGAGGCCATAAGCCCTGATGGACATTTGGCATTTTGCTCAGGGGAGGATAAACAGAGATGCCTGACATGATTCCCACATGCATGCTTTGCATGCCTTGTTTGGAGAAGACCTCCGACCTTCTTTCTCCTGTCAGTTCTCTCCCTGGATTGTGGGGATTCCTGCATATTTATAATGAGTGTCCCACGCAGGACAGCCTAGGCCCATTACAAACTTAGGTGTGCTCACCTGGATTGGCCCTCACTGTCTGTTCTCACGATGACCAACCCAGTAGACATGGAAGTCCACTAGTCTTCTAGCAGATGGCCTTCAGAGGTAGCCCCACTGATATCAAGTCTATTAGCCATCGGTCCCCAGGGCTGCCTTGAATTTGACCAAGTTCCTCTAGAAGCCAACCAAACTGGTAGCAATCTCCACATCTTGCAGTAGGAAATGTACCGATAGAGGAGAACGTTTGTAGCTGAGGTTGAAGTGAGGGGTCCTTGGTGCTCTCTGAGCTTGTTGGTTGTCTTGCAGATGTTTCATGACCCAAAGTAGGTAATATCATCAGTGCTAGAAGGGAGAGAGGTTTGCTGTCTGTTTATATATGGAACCTTGCCGTCCCCTTTCTCTTTCTTTACTACCAATAAAGGAGAATATTTGTAGCTCAGGGTTGAAAGGAGAGCTCCTTGGTGCTCTCTGAACTTGGTTGTTTTCTTGCAAAATGAGCCACTCCTTTGGTCTGTTCTACTTCATCCTGGATCTGTGCATTCGTTCAGACTGGTTGCAGTATTTCAGGCAGAGAAAAAGAGCCTCTCCTTGTCCACTCTCTCCACGCACCACACATAATTTTGCACACCTCCATCATGTCTCCTCTCGTTCACCTCCTTCCTAGACTAAAAAGCCACCAATGTTGCAACTTTTTCTCACAAAGAAGCTGCTCCAGTCCCGGGATCCTCTTAGCTTCTGTCCCTCAAAAACCTTCCCTCATTCTACTAGATCCTTTTTGAGGAGCAGTGACCAGAACAGCACATAATATTCCAGACGCAGTCAGACAATTTATTTATTTCAAGTCACTAGTGCCTTTGGCCACCGTCAAAGCTGACACCAGCCAGTGCAGAGGACAGCTCAAAGAAGTAGTGCAAGATCAAGGAGGTGGGGAGACCTGGCCCAGAGAAACGCCAAGAGTCGGACACAACTCAACAGATAACATCATTATTGTCATCAATGCCTTTGACATCCTTTTTTTTTTCCCAGTAGTGTTTCTTATTATCCTGCCATTTTTATAGCTGACACCGACTGTGTCAATATCTTCATTGAACCTACTGAATCCATGGGGCCCAAAGAAGAGACAGGATGCCCTTTTTAATTTTGGGGGGCTTGGGTTGGATGAATCTCAGCTAACCAGGGCATTCTTGCAGGGATAATTTCTACGTCGGGACTGGTAGGGAGCACTTCCTTTTTCGTTTATAACGTTGGCATCAACTCCTATTGAGTTTTCCAACTGGGTCTCATTTGGCTTAATTTAAATTGTAACCCAACATCCTTGGGAACTCACATGATTTGCTCAGATCTTATATGGAATGTCGGGGCTGGGGGGGGGGGAAATACCCCCATGGATCATGAGTAGCAGCCTCTATTTTCATGAGTCTCCTTTCTGACTCATCTCTGGTGGCCTTTTTGGCCATTCCCCATGCTGCTCTCATCCAGGACAAAGCATGACTGATGTCTCTTGGCGTCTTCCAGTGCAATTTATAGAAATTTCCTGGCACACTTGAATGGGTCTATTAAACACCACCAGCTTGGCTACCTGGGCCCTAAAAATAGACCCTACAGTCTATTGTCCACTGGAGGACTTGAGAAATTAAGGAATCAATTAACTGTCCCAACTCTGAGACAGAAAGGAGAGAGTGCAGCTACTTCCAGCTACTTTGCTAAAAAAGGAGAGACTCACTTCTTCGACCAGTCAAAAGCTTCATTTTGTGTATCCTCTATATTAAGCCAAGAATTCAAGAGTTTTTGCCTGGAGTGGTCCTTGTCTGAAAGTGCAGCATGTTAAAAAAAAACAAAATTGAGAGTGGCTTTAGTGACTCTAGAATAAACCCGAGAGATCCAGTCTTAGTAACAGTGTGATCAATCAGCTCATTGATTAGTTCTTTTTTTTTTTCCCATTGCTCTAGATTTTCTAACTTTTCAAAGCTATTTCAAAAAAGAAAAGGAGAAAAAGAAATGGAAAAGATGGATAGGCTATAAAAAAAAGAATGTATGTTCAGCATCTCATTAGATTAGCGCTGCATATAAAAGGGGTCCTATCGCAATTTAACATTTCAAAACCGTTATTAAAATCAAATTGATATTCAATAATTAACTAGGGCACTGAAGACCATGTGTAGAAGTGTAATAAGAACCATCAATCAGAATGAGCAACGAAGAAGGGTTTCTGCCTAAAATCTAAGTAACTAACAAATTGATTTTATATGTTTTAGCCTCCAGGCCCCTAATCATCTTTGTTGCTGTTCTCTGCACTCTTTCTAGAGTTTCAACATCTTTTTTCTGTCGTGGCAACCAAACCTTAATCATCACCTTTGGGGAGTTTAGTGGCGCTCAAGTCATAAGCCATGAATCAGGGCTAAGCTGTTTTCTTGGGAGCTGTATCTTTAAACGGAGACCTTCAGCTACAAACTATTAGCCTCGATATATAACTTGAGACTTAAATACGACTTAGAGGGACGGTTACATTTTGGGTTAGGGAGGAAAAGAAATTAGTCAAATTAGGAAAAGAAAGGATATTTCTTTTCCTAATTTGACTAATTTCTTTTCCTCCCTAACCCAAAATGTAACCGTCTCTCTAAGTCGTATTTAAGTCTCAAGTTATATATATATATATATATATTTTAAAAAATCTCACTTTTAACCCCAGGCTTTTCCCCTGGTGGATTTTGCTAAAAAATACATTTGTGATCAATAACATCCACGTTTGATGCTCTCGCTGTCGTCCCTTCTATCCAAAGGATTACGGCAAGACACGAGAGCTTGAGCATCTTAAAAACCGGTCCTTGCATGTTCAGAGATGCTACTTTTCCAATTCTTTCTCACTCTGTCCCACTTTGCTGAGTTCACCTTGCTGAAAGATTATGCTCTTGAACAAAATTATTCTGATGGTTCCCCCAGTGCCATGGCAACAGATTATGATGTCAGCAGCATAGACAAGAGGGGAGGGGGGGGAAACAGTTACTAAGAGGAAACAGATTATAAAGAGGGAAAATTCACTTTGCAATGCTGGATTTTTTTTTTTCTTCTCTGACTTCTTTGTTTGCAAAAGTCCATGTCATTTATTTTTTTTAAATGGTTCAATGAAGGCAGGAAGATATTACAATTTTTTGTTGTTGTTGTTGTGTTGTGTTTTCTAAGAATGCTGTTTTACTTCTAAGCTTCCAATAAATGCAGGGAGGTCTTCCTTTTATGGTTTCTAAGAATGCAGTTTTGTTATTCCCCTGGTTGGGGAATTCTGGGAGTTGAAAACCATGCATCTTAATGTTGCTGTGGGTGAGAAACTCAAGCACCTCTTCCCCAGCTGGTCCCTCCAGATGGGCCAGGACTGTTATACTCCCCCAAATCCCCAATGCTGACTGGGGAATTCTGGGAGTTGAAGTCCACACATCTTAAAGCTACCAAGTTGAGAAGCAAAAATGCCCAGGTTTAGTATCAATGACCCCGCGAACAAGGATTATTTTTAACATCCTCTTTGCACAAATTGTATGCTTCCGCGATGCTCCAAAGGGTGGCGTTGGGGGTTATATATCTTAGAGGGGAAAGACCATTGCACTTTTCCTGGGACTGTTGTCATAGCAACAAACCAGCATTGCAACTTATTGGTTCTAGGCTCTAAAGAGGCAAGAAAGTTGGGGAAAGGAAGGCAACCTCTTTCAATTCAATTAGGAAAGAAGCAGATTCACCCTGGTAGCCAGACCAACCATTATCAGTGGCCAGTGCAAAGTTCTCCAGATGGTTTCAACTGTCCTTTTAAGGCATCACAGCTTCCTAGTCCTCATGGATCAGGAGAAAAGCATTTTCCCTGAGAAATCCTTGCCAAAATCCATAAATAGCAGCAAAGGAATTCATATTCCAAAGCACAAGTAAATAATAGATAACCGTCAGGCCAATTCATTAATGTCTAAATGTCAATATTTCGCTAATGGCATAATTACCCCATAAGCCCAAATGCCAGTCTATGAAACAAAACAGCAAACAATTTGTCCTCAGGCAGTCATGCGTAATTATCAAGAGATAATTTTAAAACACTATCTAATTGTATTTATCTCTGTTGCGTGCTGGCAAATCTGCTGCCAACTTTCCTTTTGAACTAGCTGTTCAACTCTCTCCTGTCTTCTCCAAGCAACCTATATCCCTACCCTGAAAGGCTTAATTTGCTACTATTAATGGCAGAAATCCAGATGTCAGTAGCCTTTCTCAAGTCCCCCAGCAACTGGAAGACAGCATCTGTTCCGTAAAAGAAGTCAGCTTTGCTTTTGTTTTGAAGTTGATGAAGCTGAGAAGCAGGAAGGCCAGCATTTTTGTAGAGGAATTCTCCTTTGGCCTGGTGACTGAGGCACCAGGAGGTCCGTGGGAGAAGGAAGTCCCCATGTGGCCACATTCTGCATTCAAGGAAGCAAGCTTGGCCTGCTGTTGGGATCAGCAGATCAGCCTACAGATACCAGATCCAAACCCTCTGGGAGATTTCTCCAGAACTGTGTTGCAGTTCCAACTAGATGATAACAGAGGGTTCTTCACTTATGACCATATTCTCATAAATGAGTAGAGAGGAGGATTTTTCAGCTGTGATGCCCCTGCTTTCACCATGGAAGAAATAGATGACAGACAGATAGACAGATAGACAGATATGATTGATTAGATAGAGATAGAGATAGAGATAGAGATAGAGATAGAGATAGAGATAGAGATAGAGATAGAGATGATAGATGATAGACGATAGATAGATAGATAGATAGATAGATAGATAGATAGATAGATAGATAGATAGATAGATAGATAGATAGATAGATAGATAGATAGATAGATAGATAGATAGATAGACAGACAGACATGATAGATTAGATAGAGATAGAGATGATAGATGATGAAAGAAAGAGAGAGAGAGAGAAAGAAAGAAAGAAAGAAAGAAAGAAAGAAAGAAAGAAAGAAAGAAAGAAAGAAAGAAAGAAAGAAAGAAAGAAAGAAAGAAAGAAAGAAAGAAAGAAAGAGAAAGAAAGAAAGAAAGAAAGAAAGGAGAGAGAGACAAGCAGACAAACAGTGTCATTCCTTTGAAAAGCTTCCCCTGGAGAAATTATCCACCTAATTTCTCAGCCTGCAAAATTTGGGGACTGGTTTTCTTCTGCTGTTTGGGAGCAGTTCCGTCGTTAAACCCCAACGTAATTCCCTCTGCCTATCCAGCTAGTTTTTGAATGCCGGCTGGGCGAGAGTGACAATTTCCCGCCCTCCTCAGTGCTAGCATTTCAGAGTGTTGGACGCCATTCTGGTCCTGAATTAGCCCCAGGCTTGAAAGCTGAAGATCCAAAGCCACTTGAAACCGAAGAGCCCTTCATCAAACACCTCCCTGTCTTGAGTGGGTTACAGGAGCTTCCAGAGACACCGCCTGGTCTGGCTACGCGAGGCTTGGATTACAAAGAGAAGGAGACATAGATCTGAATCCTAGCTGAGTTATTTTGCTCCTTGGGAGGGATCAGTCCATTAACATGGCGGCAAAGGAAGGGCCAAGGTTAGAGACAGGCAACCCAGAGGGACAGAAGACTTGACCCCTCAACCAGAGAGTGAACCATCCCGTACAGGTAGCCCTGAAACCAGACAACAAGGATACGATAGCACTCCTCAGACACCTGTAAGGATGTCCCACCAACTTGTTCTCTTGTTTCACAGGGCAGGAAAAGCCCTAGATAGAAAGGGGGGGGAGGCACAAATAAGTGGTTTCCGAAAGTCTTCACCACAATGGTGAAATTGTCAGTTTCAATTGTTGTTTTCTTTTGTTTTGAAGAGAAGGAGGGAATCGCTTTCATTAACATTTCAGATCTTCTTGGAACCTGCCAGGAGACTTTAGTGTTCGGCCCGAAAAGAATAAATGAATTATGATTAAGTAAACATGTCATTGCCAACCCATGTAGTCTAGACAGTGATGGACTGAGGGGGGGGTAGGGGGCTCCCAGGACTTCACAACTCATGCGTCCAACCTAATCAAAGCCTCCTTCTTTTTTGCACCCCGAATCCAGACAACCCTCGATTCCGCTCTAGCAATGATTCGACGATGTTGTATCTTAGTTTCCCCTTACTAATTCTAAGTTATCAGAGACTCTCTGGGATGGCTGTGTGAATAGAATCCTTCTTATTTGTTTATAAAAATTTATAGGCTGCCCACCTTACCTCAAGGTAACTCTGGGTGGTTTCATGCACAAAAGATCTTAAGAGCAGACGTTCTTCATCCCCTGATGAAGGATATCTGCTCTTAACTCTCAGGAAACCATCATTTCCTGATGGTGAGAACAATTAACCACTGGAACGGCTTGATAAAGATAAATAACCTTTATTGTCATTTTTATATTGTGGGCACAATGGCACACATAAAAAAAATGAAATTTAGTTGCCCGCTCTCAAAGTGAAACATATACATGACACACACCTAAACATACTATGTACAACATATAGACCCACATCCCTACATATACATAGCAAATAAATATTAAATACTGTCCATCTTGAATATATACTGTCCATCTTGAATATGCCTCCAGAAGTTGTGGGTCCTCCGACACTGGAGGTTGTTTTTTTTTAAAAAAAAGATATTGGGCAATCATTTGTCTGAAATGGTAGAGGGTTTCCTGACTGAGCAGGGGGAAGGGACTAGAAGACTTCCAGGGTCCCTTCCAACTCTCTTCTTCTGTTATTCTGTTACCTTGGACCTGCCACATTGGAGATTTGGTCAGATCATGTTTTGCTTTGTTGAATGTAGGAGCATGGTAGCTAAAAAAAAATGTTTCCTGCTGCACCCTTGTAACCTGCATACCTGTTTCCCAAAATCAGGGCCCCAAGGAAAAGCTTGTGTGTTTGGTCAATATTTCACTCAGCCTACATTTGCAAGAATAATGGTTTAAAATACACGATCCCAGGGAAGCTGCAAGTAAGCCTGTTGTAAGTATGTAGGAGTGGACGGTTCTGCCTTTTGTGTTCTCCTCTCTCATCCGACCAAGTGCGTTAATCCACTGCATTTTAATTTTCCTTCTACTAATGTCCTCTCCCTTCCCGGATCCTCACCACCTTCCTCCGATCATGACGAACTTGATTTTTCTTCTCTAGATTTTTCTCAAGTTTTCTTTTTTTTTTCGTTTTTTTTGTTGTTTTACCCTTTCATTCTAACTTTAGTTCATTTTGTTGTGTGGTAACCGCAGTTATGGATGACGCCTCTCCTGGCACACAGGAATATATTATGTTACGGCAAGACTCCATCCAATCTACGGAGCTAAAGAAAAGACAGTCCCCTTTCCGGACTAAATGCCATGAAATCTTCTGTTGCCCTCTGAAGCAAGTCCACCTCAAAGAGAATACAGAGCTGGAAGGTTTGTGCTCCATGCATCCTTTTGCCCTTTTTGGTTTTCCTTCTCCTCCTTTGATTCTTTCTCCCTTTCCTTTTTCATTTCTTCTTCGCTTTGTTTTCTGGAAAGGCTGTGCCTGGCCTGTTGAGTCTCTTAATGTTCACCTCTGGCCTGCATCTGATGCTACAGGATATGAGAAGCTGCCTAGAATTCATCTCTCCTTGTTTTTCGCTTGCTTGTAAATGTGGGGTAGACCCGGTAATTTTTACAAAAAAGGTTTGGGAGCTTTTATCATTGCAAAGAAGCTGTTTGCCCCCCTTCGAGGCATTAAGAAAAGGTCTCTCCATTCATGTCATTTGAGTTGCCTTCTGGCTGCAAAATTTGCTTGCTCTTCTAGAACAACATCTCGGAGTTTCTTCCCAGCTCCAGCTCCTTCCTCGACCCCTGGAGTTCTCTTGATTCTTTTAACGTTGTCCTGAGCTGGGGAGAATGAATATCACCCTGTGGTTGAACCTTAATTCTTGGGTCCTTCGTGAAAGTTTTGTTTGTGCATTGCTTCCGCTGATCTTCCCAAAATTGCTTATACGAGCTGTAGTTTGGCAAAGCGGGGTAAGGTTTTCTGCATGTCTAGTTGCACTTTGGAAAGTCTCCTGCATGTTGTAGAGCAAAACTGGAATGTGTCTCTCTCCTCTCCTCTCCTTTGTTTAATTTATGCTCCAGAGATGAGATCAGATATTGTTTGATGGTTGATGACTTGCTTGTTTATGACTTGTGAAGAGCAAACTTTGGTCTTACTTGCCTGTGGGTTGGTCTATGAGATTAAACCATTTTTCCTTTGGGTTGCTGTGGTTTGGGGACAACTGAATTCTTGGTATTTCTGTAATGTTTTCTCTTATGTGTTTTCTATTACTGCCTCAATTCTACCTGGTAAGATTTTGCATGTTTTACACCAGCTTCCATATATGGTTATTTAGCTAATGAATTCATTGGGGGATTGTCTACATACATGGATTTGATTCGGTATATAAGGGTAGATGGTTTTGGCTGGTGATGAACAAACTGTGGTTTCCTGTGAGTATGGGTTAGAGTTAGGTTTAGGGAATCACTCAGATCCATTCAAGTTATCTACTACAGTTGCTATATTTCTGTTCCTTCCCAAACGAACATCTAGGTCTTGAGCTACACAAAATAGTTCCACTCCCATATTTGTTCATGCTTAAATGCAACTAACCTACTATGGGTCCAACCAAGAACACTGCAAGTAGAGGTAGTATGTTGTTATTTCATCAACAAAGTATTCAAGCTTTTGGCCTTTCTTTCCATCATTTAGTTCTGATGCAAGCATCCATCGACAAACAGGTTCATGAACTCTGAATAGTGATGATGTATCTGAATGAAGAAGGCATTTGTCCAATCTTCTGGATGGCTGGTTGCATAAAAAGTTTCCAGTCACTTTCAGATGGACAAATATTTCTTACTTGGCTCTTACATATGTGATGTTCCCCCAAAGCATAGATCTTTGCTGTGTCGACTATTCAAATAATGTCCTCTTTAATAGCCTTCTTCTTCACTTGAGGCTTAGTGTCCAGGTCTGTTAAATCACAACTCCCATCACCCCAGCCAGCATGTTGGTTGGGGATCATGGGACTTTTGAGTCCAACACACAAGGAAGGCTAACTGACAGCACTGGGAGAGGAACTGGTATGAACCTGGATGTAGTAGTTGCACATATGTTTTCAACTGTGATATCCAGGTTTTCAAAAAATAGAACTTCCTTGAAGTTTAATCTCTTGTGATTAAGGTATGAACAAACAGTTCTTAAATCTGTCAACTGCTGGGTCTTTTATATTCAACTTTCATTTGGAATGCATAATTTCTATCACGTATTGTTGTGTCATTTACTGCCAAATGTTCCAGGGTCAATATCTTCACAGTGCTACAGGTTGCAGCCTCATTAGTGATGGGTGTTGTTTTTGTGAAGTTTCAGCTATTTAGTGCTTTGTTGCAGTTAACTTGGGACTTCCTCAACGTCTCTCTTGAGTTACTTCATTGGATTTTGTTGACATCAGAGACGTATGTTTTCATGACGGTTGGCGCTGAATGTTTGACAGTAGCTTCTTTTGTCACACACATTCTGCCCAGCGAGGCTGTCCACTTGGATTTGGGTTTTTTTGCCTGATACACAGGGACAAGATTGTGTTGCAAATGTGTCCCCATAGATGGGGAATGTCTTTTACTGGAAAGGAAGCAAAAGGAATTTGACACAGACTTGCCCAAATGGTGCACCATAAATGATGGAGAGCACATGAACATCAGCCAAGCATACACCATCTGCCCATGTCCATCCACAGAAAGACTGACTGTTCAGTTATGATTCAGCAGAAATAGACAGAAACTGGAGATAATCTGTTTGGCAAATGGTAACCTTCAAGCTTGAAGTGGTTTACTAAGCTGGTTCATCCCTGGGTTAGTGTCCTTCTGGTTAATAGGAGGCCTCTATATATCAGTTGCACCTCAACTATCCAGCAAACATGGCCAAATCCAAAGAATGCTGGAAACTAGCAATATCAGAAGATAACCAGATGTCCATCTGCTAGAAGACTTCTAGGAAGGATACAAAAATGGCCTACAATGACTGGATTTTAACAAACTAGAATGGATCCAAATGTCCTGTTGCTTTGCACGTCTCCAGAGGAGTGATAGTAGCCCTGTGTAATGGTGAGCAGATGTGGGACTCAGATGTGTAAATAAATGCCACCAACATGCTGATGGAGTTGAGGCTTTTGGCAGAACATTACAGTAATTCCCCTTTTACACTGGGATGTTTGTTCAACTCAACTTGATGTCTTCCAATACAAATGTTTTCATTGATTTTTTTTTCCGAATGTTAACAAATGTTCCTTCTTTTTTAAAGAGGTTTTCTCTCTCCCTCCCACCCTCCTTCCCTCCCTATCCACAAACGAACACACAAGCATACACACATCTTCTTCTTCTTGTGCCATATCCGTTATCGGACGTTGGCGATCATGTTGGCGATCCTGTTTTTATCAGCAGCCGCACGAAAAAGTGCTGCTGAGTTTTGTCCAAACCAGTCCCTTAAATTTTGAAGCCATGATGTTCTTCTTCTGCCTGGACCTCGTTTGCCTTCAATCTTTCCCTGGAGGATTAAATGGAGTATGCCGTATTTTTCTGGGTGTCGCATCACATGTCCGAAATATTCTAACTTTCGTTTTTTAATTGTTTTGATGATTTCCCTTGGCTTTCCCAGGCGGCTTAAAACCTCCTCATTTCTGATCTTGTCAACCCAGCTTATACGTAACAGCCGCCTGTAAATCCACATTTCAAATGCTTCTAGTCTCTTCAGGTGGCCTTCTGTCAGAGACCAACTCTCTCTACTCCATAGAGCAGGATAGAAAAAATATAGCATCTGAAAAGCCTGGTTTTCAGTCTTAGGCTTATGTCGTGACTGCAGAAGACCTTTTTCATTTTGAAGAATGCTGTTCGAGCTTTCTCTATCCTGGTCTTTACCTCAGCGGTCATGTCCCAGCTTTCATGTAAATTAGAACCGAGGTGCGTGATCCTTTCAACTTTTTCTAGTGGTGTTCCTTCTGAATTTACTGGTGGTAAGTTAACACACATGCTGGATCCTAAAGCATTTTCTTTTCTCTTTTCTCTTTTCTCTTTTCTCTTTTCTCTTTTCTCTTTTCTCTTTTCTCTTTTCTCTTTTCTCTTTTCTTTTCTTTTCTTATCTTAGGCATCTCAGCTCCATTGCTGTTTCAGGGATATACGTCATCCTTAAATCATTCTTCCAGAAGATGTTTTAGATGCCCAGACTCTCAGCCTCATTCTGATGCACAAATGAATAATAAAGGACAAATGCTATTTTTCTTCCCTTTTTCCTTCCAAGGATCGGTATTGCTATTCACAAAAGAGGACGGGCAAGAAAAGAGAAAATGACAATGTTATCTAATCACAAATGTTGAATGAATATTGATCTTGTAGAAGTGGAAACAAGTGGTGCTGATTGCAGGAATATTATACATTTGCCAGCCGGGAGTGTAAGGCAGGAGACTAGACTTAGTCTGAAAAAAAACAAAAAAATACATATTCATGAATATTCTCCCTGTTTTATTCCTCCAAAGTTTCTAAAGATGGAATGTTTCTTTGTGTGTGTGAGGTTTTTTTTTCTCTTTGACGTCCATGAGATCTGTTTTGGCTTGTTCTAGAAGACTTTTGCTAGCAGAAATCGCTGTCTGACACATTTCAATGTAGGGCAGTATTAAGAAGTAGCCTTCAATTAATTCCACTCTGAAATGCCTGAACCAGTTTTAACCTGGGAGGGCAATGTCTGAAGAAGGGAGAGGCCTTAAACCTGCATTCCAGCCTTCCCCAAAATTGCAGGATGATGCTACTGGAAAAAGAAGGTGACATTTTCCTTCTACTCTTTCATTGTGGACTTTGGAGAAGTTCACGGTGACAATAAGTAGCAGAAGGACCTCAGGGATGCAAACCATTGTTCCACCTGTAGGAGAATAGCCCAAACCTATGCAAATAGTTTCCACATCAAAAGGGCCACTTTTTTTTTTTTGTAATGTAATGGTAGGTCTTCCCACTATCAACCACTTCCATTTCTCCCTCCACTTAATTTTGGAGAACAAAACAATGAAAAGAAAATGGTGCCCCTTGGAGACTCACCAGTGGTAATTTTGGCAGCGCAATCCTCTCTCTTTCATGAACAGGCTGTGGAAGAGCAGAAAATGGGTCGCTGAAGAAGGGTACCAAGCCCATGAGGTAGACTAAGTGATGAAACCAACATCCCAGAAAAGTTCAAACTCCTTTCAGGTTGGTTATCATGAGAGAATGCTGGAAGCCTGATTGTACTGTACAGTATCTCTTCCTCCTTATAGTCAGGGATTGAGGGAGGTGTCTGTCTCAGCCACTTCCAGGTGTTATCTGGACCTTCTAGACTTCAAAACATGTTTATCCTTTGCCCCCTTGGCAATGGAGCTCAACTACCTCCATCAAGGCCATCTTCCTCGCTCTCAACAGATGCTTTTTGTGGGGTGTCCTTCCCCACTTTAACTGTTACCCTTGCTAAAATTATCTATATACATTGAGCTATAGATAACACTCCAAAAGTGAGCACAGTTGGGAACCCGGATAAATCCAGTGGGGGGGAAATAAGATAAGTTGGGTAGAAAATCATAATCATTCTATTAAAATATATCAAGAAATAACATCACTGTTCATGTTCTGGCCAAGACCTCTGGATCAGCTCACTGATGGAGATGACCTGTCTTTGGGTATTGGAGTATTTTTTGTAGAATGAAACAGACACCAAACTGCTCCATTGAACCCTAGAATGTCCTGATAGCTCATCCATCTTCTAACATGACTGTGGCCAACCTTTGCATTCTCCTAAATTCTCCAGAGAGGAAGATAAATGGAAGAGTCCCATGGCCCGCTACACCACAAATTCCCCAGACATTTGTGTGTCTCTTCTACATTAGCTGGAGGCAAATGTGCAGAAGACACGCACCGCTCTTCTCGAGCAGAGACGCAACAGCCAAAGGCTACCAGCATGTCCTCTTATCATGATTTGTTCTCCTAAATACATGAAGCATCGTTCTTTTTTTTTTCTTCTTCTTTTTTTCTGAAAAGGAAAGGGCTGCGAAGCCAAGTCTGGTTTCAAAAACGTAATTTGTATCCATACATTCAAAGCAGACAAGCTCTAATGAGGTGGTATGGGATGTTTGAAAAAAAGGAAATGAAGAAACAAAAACACCTCCTTTGGATTGCTGTAGTTCTATAATCACTCCTTTGGCATGAAGCCCAAGCTTGTTTATTATTATTATTATTTTTAATGGGATTATCTCTTCTTCCTGCTTCCTGCTTCCTTTTCTATGTAGTCTCCCTTGAGGCACATCTAACCTTTTGTACGGAAAGGCAGAGTAGCCGAGCAGATCCAGAGCTGTCTGGGTAATGAAGGCCATCAGCTTCCCATGGAAGCAAAACAGCTCAGAAGAAATGGGATGGACTCTACAAGTTGAAGCAGATGCTATCTTAGATGGACATCATTCACATCCTACCATGAGTAGTAGCATGATGGCTGGTTACTCATCGTGATTCTTCTGCCTCACAAAAAGCTGATCTGTGCATGAAGCCACTTTCTTTTTTAAGAAAAGGACACAGCTACAAAATCTTGACTTTGGTGGATGAGAAACGTGATTGTGGAAAGTTATCTTGGGCTCACCTCTTCTTCAATGCTTTCTGCAACCCCCACCCATCCCCACGTTACAGGGAATATCTTTAGGGATGGGCAGTGGTGGGATTCAAATATGTAAACAACCGGTTCTCTGTGTGGATGCCGCTTCCGGAAGTCTGTTCTGGGCCTGGGCAACAAAAAATTAGCTACCGGTTCTGCCGAAGTGGTGCGAACCAGCTCAGTCCCACCACTGGGGATGGGGAAACAAATGGTGCTACAGCAAAAAAGGACCAGAATATCTCCTGCATGAGTGAAAGTCTGCAGTTCTTCAGATTTGTGCCAAACATTGAACTGGCCATAGCTTAACGGTAAACAAAATCTGCATTGCACATCAAAGGATTCACTGTTCAATCCACAGCAGGCCTCTCCCAAGTTAAGATGGAGAAATTCTGGACTAAAACTTTGGAAATTTAATGGCACAATAATCTGCAGGATAGACCAATGGCAGACTTAGCAAAATGCAGGGTCCTAAGAGTTCCTGATTGGTAAATTTAAAGGTTTCCACCTCAATCCAAGAGAGAGAGAAAAGAACTATCCATGGAGCTTTCTGGTAAGAGTGACTCCATATCAAGAAAAACTGTCTGCTCAAACTCTTCATCTCTATAACAGCCATTAATTGATCCAGTTTCTCAAACATGTAGTTGTTTCTTAAATCTTCCTCAAGTTATTGCAACATCAACAGTAAAACTGATGATATTGCCTAGTTTGGGTAATGAAATGTCTACCAGAAAACAACCAAGTTTAGGGAGCACCAAGGACCCCTCGCTTACAACCTCAGGTCCTCCAAACCTCTACCATTATAAGTCCCATCATCCTCCACTACCTTCATGCCCACAACTGCTGGACATGATGACAGTTGTAGCCCAACACATATGGAAAATGCCAGCTTGGTGACGGTTGCCCTAAATTCCATGTTCTTCATGCTTATCTCCCTTTATAGCTTGGGTTGATTTGCAAGCTCTCCTTGGTCCTGTTAGCTCCCGAGATGTTCGCTCCAGTCTTCTTTCTCCCTCTGTACTGCATCACAGCACAAGCTACATAAACAAACAAGGCACAGAACATCCTTCTCCACAACAGCAGACACTTCTGAATCGCAAATTACGAAATCATGAATGTCAAATGGCCCATTACATTTGCAGGAGCAATCAGCGTAACAGCACAGCCAAAACGGAGCGTTCACCAACGGGCTGGCTGGTTGGCTTAGTGTATTTCTGAAGCCAAACAGAAGCGGGAGCTTTGAGAGAGGGGTAACTGTTAGATGTTCCTCCCTTTTTTCCCCCAAAACATGAAAATTGGAATCTAAAACTATTTCACTGAAGGGTTGATGATTAAACTAGATGTCTCTAAATGGCTAAGCCAAGGTCTTGAAGACAAGAGAAGACGCCTCGCTAACGTTTATTTTTATTTTATTTTTAATGGAGTGATATGGCTGCCCATCCCACACACCTGATTGCAGGTGGCTTAGAATATTGAGAAGAATAAAATCATGGGCAAAAGTTAAATTTCATAGCAGCTTGAAAGAAAAGAGAGCAAAGCCAAGCTCAGACATTCAACAGAGTCAGAGGGTTGGGTCATAGTCAACAGCCCAGACTTGGCCATGGAGCTGCAACTTCAGGACCTTTCAGTAGATGAAGCCAAACTGATCTCCAGAGGGGATGGTGTTCCAGAGGGCTAGGACCATCCAGAAGAAGCTGTCTCCTGGGACCCTCCTGCCAATACAACCTGCTGAAATAGATGGGTGCGATACAGGTAGTCCTTGACTTACAACATACATTTAGTGACCGTTTGAAGTTACAACGGTGCTGAAAAAATGGACTTAGGGCTATTTTCACCCTTACAACCGTTGTGGTCACGTGATCAAAACCTGGACACTTGGCAACTGGCTGATATTTATGACGGTCGCAGCGTCCCGGGGTCCTGCGATCGCCTTTTGCCACCTCCTGACAAATAAAGTCAATGGGGAAGCCAGAGTCACTTAACCACCATGAGACCAATTTAGTCACTGCTGTGATTCACTTAACAACAGAGGCAGAGCTCGTAAAATAGAACAAAACTCCCTTAACAAATGCCTCACTTAGCGACAGAAATTTTGGGGCTCCATTGCAGTGGTACGTCGAGGTCTGTCTGAAATGGTGGGGCAAAGTCGGTTGCCTCCAGAAGTGGTAGGCGCTCCAACACTGAAGGTTTTCAAGAAGAGATTGGACGGCCCTTTGTCTGAAATGGTTATAGGGTCTTCTGAATGAGCAGAGGGGTTGGACTAGAAGACCTCCAAGGTCCCTTCCAGCTCTGTTATTCTGTTGAATTGTACTGATCCTTAGTGTGAGAACAAAACGAAAAGTGCCACGTGGAATTTGATCTTCGAGCAGTCCGAGTTAGGAAGCCGGCAGAACCTGGGAAGGCCGTAAAAAAAAAAAAAAATGGAACGTGTCTTCAACATCTAAGAGCCTTGACGCCGATTGAGCAATAGATCCCTCTTTGACTGAGATCCATTTAATTGAAATCCATCTTTCCACCCTCTCTCCTCTCTATCAATTTTCTCCTCTGTACTTCATAGGTTGACCTCTTGAAGCTCTTTCAGCTGGATTGGAAAAACGGAGACATCGGCTATTAACACAGTGCCCTGCTCCACTTCTTGTCATAAGCTGTCTCCTGTCATGTCAGAGAGTTGAAACTATTTCCCAACACAGGAGCCGTTGTTTAGACATGAAGGGAAGGCAAGGCCGAATTATAAGGAAAGAGAGCCATTCAGATCTTCCCCACACCAGCCCTGACGTCAATCTTTTGAGCCATCCGGCCGGTTAAAAAAAAAAAAAGCCGATTGATTTTTATCCGTCTCAGTTCTTTTTACTTAGAATTGCTTACGGGTATTCATTTTAGGAAATCTATTTCCAAGGAGGTGCGCTTCAGAATGCCGAAGCAGACGCTTTGCGAGTTAGCTCATAATTAATTTTAATAGGATATTACCTGTAGCTTCACGTTGGGGCTCTCTTGTAAACGGCCAGCATCTCACTTCCTTTTCATTCCAGCTGCAATCATCTCCTAGTTAAAGGTGTTTTCGTTCTCTTAGACTTTGGTACAAAAGCTTAAGCTGCACGCACATTTCTTTACAGGTGTGAAACCTAAGTGTGAGCCTACCAGCCTGCGCAGCTAGAATTCAGCTGAAGGTGTTAAAAAAACGGTGTATTGGGTTGCAGATGTTTTTCTCTCTCTCTCTCTCTCCTTTTGCAAAAACTGGTTGTTAGCGCCCCGTCAAAATTCTTAGCTCAACGGAAGAGGTGATAGAACAATCTAATCTATCAATGCAATGTCGAATGGCGCATCTCTTTGGGGCTAATGGCCAGGGCTGGCATCCTACATCATGCCAGGTACTTCCCTATCCCCTTCTCCCACTCTGTCCTTCCCCCCCCCCAAAGGGGCAGGACCAGCTTCACTAAATAGATGACATCAGGACAAAACTGGGACTTTAAAAAGTAAAGTAAATCCAATCAAATTTAAATTAAATAGAAGAGATAACAGTGATTGCCCACATCTTCAATACTTTATTCCTTCTGCAAAACTGAAAATTACAATTCGGGGGGGGAAATTAGAGGGGACTAGTGCTGGAGCCCAGAAAACTCTTGGGGGCTACAAGCCATTCTAGAGCCCCTGAGGTATGGCTTAAATGGAAATTTATAGTTGTGCTTTATTTCTTCAATCAACTGTTCTGCAGTAAGCATTCCTTTTATGTTCTACCAGGATATTTGTAGCTCAGGGTTGAAATGAGGGGTCCTTTTGCTCTCTGAGCTTGGTAGTTTTCTTGCAGATGTTTCATGACCCAACTAGGGAACATCATCAGTGCTAGAAGAGAGGAGGAGGAGGAGGAGGAGGAGGAGGAGGAGGGACTTGGTCTCTTGGGCTGTTGTTTTTAGATTTTCATGCATCCACGAGGAGGACTGTGGAGTTCTCTTTGAGCTGGGTGGTTTCTTGCAGATGTTTCATGACCCAACTAGGGAACATCATCAGGCTAAAAGGGGAGGAGGAGGAGGAGGAGGGAGGAGGAGGAGGAGGAGGAGGAGGACTATGGAGTCCTCTCTGAGCTTGGTGGTTTTCTTGCAGATGTTTCATGATCCAGCTAGGTAACAGCAACAATGCTCTTTTATGTTCATTTCACATAGATGCATTTATTCACCGTGTCACAATCATTCATTATATTTCAGTCTTACAACCTAGCTGGGTTTCATGGATGACAACAGTCTCTTTTTCTGAACCCAAGACTTATTAGATGATGGTTACTGAGATCCAAGCAGATCAGTCAGGCTCAGCCTGTAGGGTTCACAATCTCTGGCTGAAGAAGCCAGGATCCTGCAATCATGCAGCAGTTAGCCACTGAGTTATGATTGCCTACAGTCAGCACTGCAGAGGTCACCTTTCCTAGCCTGCAGTAATAGGTTTGTTGCTAATGATCCGGCTGACAACCCAGATGAAAGACCCAACAGATGTCCAGCCTTCCCACTGTTCTAGCTTCAGGTGTGCATTTGGCCTCACCTGGCCTAACGCCACCCAAATTCCTCAAGCTGACCAGCAGAAACGCTGCACGGAGCTTTGGGAACTGAGAGAAGTAACGGAGCTGCATTGCCCCAGAACGGCATTTAAGAAAGACTGCAGACTAACAACAAACCCCTTTTGCTGGCTAGTATCTGCAGTGCGTGTGGGATGAGCGTAGCTCAGAACAGAAAAGGAGGAGGGGACCTCAGTCAGCAAAAGAGCGGGGTTTCTCTTCCATCGAGAATTAATTGATGTTTGCAGGATTGCGCGCCTCGTGTTTTGCTCTCTTCTTTTTTTTTTTTCAAGAGATGCCATCTTGCAACACGCGAGTGCCAGAGAAATAAATGTGCACTGTGGATTGTGCCAAAATACGCAAAGCGACTTTTTGATACTGGCTTAAAATTACAAGCACAAAACAAGACAGGCCAGATCGGTTGTTGGGTGGTGCCAAATCACACACGGTGCCCTTTCAAGGAAGTCTGACCATCACCGCATCAGCAAAATTCAGCTCTTTGGGCATTACTGGGACTCTCCAGTAATGCCCAGACTCTTTCCTGGAATAATTTCCTTGTACCTTTTAGAAGTTGTTGAGAGTTGCTGTGAAACAGGAAAGAGATACCCAGTACCCAGCTCCTTTCTAAGGACCAGACTAATCCATGGAAGGAAGGGAGGTCTATCAACTGCCCAGCCAAGTTGGCTTGATAGAACCTCATGCTTCCAGAGCAGCAGAGTTGACAAGGAGTAACTAGTTTTTTCTCCCCCCAAATGTCATTTGGCCACAAATGGATTCCAAGATGAGTTGGGTCTTTGATCTGAGCCCTGATAATCAAGAACAGGACCCTCTTGCTTGTAATCCTGGAGAGGACAATAGTAGAGGATGGGTATGGACTTCCAGATGGAAGCTTATCGAGGAGAGAAGCAACCTAGAACTAAGGAGAAATTTCCTGACAGTGAGAAGAGTTAACCAGTGGAACAGCTGGCCTCCAGAAGTTGTGGGTGCTCCAACACTGGAGATTTTTAAGAAGAGACTGGACAGCCATCTGTCTGGGATGGTATAAGTTCTTCCTGAGCAGAGGGGTGGACCAGAAATCCTCCCAGGTCCCTTCCAACTCTGCTATTCTGTATTTTTATTCTTATTCTGTATTCTTGACCTGTGTGTGAGCTTCCAGCAGGTCCCTGGAAACAGATCAGATCAGATCAAGTGAAGTTTTCTTGCCCGTCTTCCTAAACGTAAACAAAATCTACACTTCATCTAATGAATCAGTTAAGATGACTGCTCCCCCATAGCTTTAAACTGACCTATTTGCCAAACTATATATTACACTTTAGGGATATTTCATCCAGACCACTATGGGCTGCTGCCTGGAAGAACTGGGAAATCAGTTAACATACTTCTACATTACAAGATAACCTCCTCCACCCCCCTCCAAAATGGTAAAAGTAGAAGTAATAACTTTCTAAATGCCTGATGGTCAAACACTGAAAGTTAGAGATGCCCAAGAAAACCATCTTAGCTTCCTCCTCCTCCTCCTCCTCCTCCTCCTCCTCCTCCTCCCTTCTGGTGAGGTTTGAGTTGAATTTGTTTTCCCACCAAGAGGCACTGAAATTAGGAGTTTGGGCTCATAATTTTCCTCCCCAAAAGTTTTTGATTGCTATGTGATTTCTCGTCCTTGAACCTAACTCCTTTCAAAAAAAAAAAAGGAGCCATGTTGATAGCTTGAAAGAAATTCAGCTGAATCTTCCACTTTTTTAACTGAATTTGAAAGTCCATTTCTGGCTTCAAACGACAGAAGGTTCTTGACTTATGCACTGCCAGCAACTTCTAAATTTAGCCCATATTGCTCATAAGAACTGGCACTTTCCTGTATGGGTGCCAAGAGCTCCATCTTTCATTCTCTGCTTCCAATCCAACCATTTTTCCATTCTTTTCCTCGTGTTTCAGAGACACCAACTGAATCCCATTCTATGGAATTTGAGGCTGTTTGTGCTCCACTAATAACCTTAGTTTCTCTAGGAGCCTCAGAGGTTTTCAAGATATCTTAGTCTTGAGGAGCGTTAAAACAAGAAGGACGTTCAGAAATCAGGCACTGAGAATGTAAGAAGGGAGTGGGTAAAATGATGTGTTGCTTAGCACCTAAAGGACTTCCCGGTTCACACATTCCCAAAAACTCACTATTTGTTTAACCACATAAACAAATAATTCCTTTAGGCAATCATGAGGTTTAATTTGGGCTTAAAATGTTGAGGCCACCTAATCCCTGTGCTTTGCAAACCATGAGCAATGTTACATGTAGACCTAGCCAAATGTGGTTATGGCTAGGTCTACATGTAACATTGGTCGCGGTTTGCAAAGCACAGGGATTAGGTGGCCTCAACATTCTAAGCCCAAATTAAACCTCATGATTGCCTAAAGGAATTATTCAGCTCATAAGAACGTTGTCCATAACTGGACACAGTCCTCAAGATGGGATCAGACCAATTTAGAGTGAGGAGGAATAAGGACTTTGAAGTTCAACATTTTTGGAATGTAGGGAGTAGGGAAACCCCAAAATTTGGGCTTTTCCAAGGGGGAAAAGCCCAGATTTGGGGGTGAAGAACAGGACAGCCCAATAGTCTTTGAAGCAGCCCCTGGAGAATTCTTGTGCCACTGATGGTTGCAAATGAAAGAAGTGAAGATGTAGCTGTAGGTCAGTTAAGGGTTTCAATAAAATGCATTTGGATGATCAGAGGAGATGTTTTGAGCTAAATAATCACGTTATCTGATCTAGTAGCAGCACTACTACTACGAGTAGTGGCATCATCACCGATACTTTCAAAGAGGTCCATAAGATGGACACAAGAACTTCTCTTTCTCCATGCTGTTTGTCTCTGGTTATGATCGAAGCAGCAGTTGAACTAATGTGCCCACTCCAGCTTTTCAATTCAGACTGAATTTTTGTGGTTGGGTTCACCCAATATGTGAAATTATAATGTGGTCTGTTTGATGTGCTTTATGAATAATGGCTTATGGCTCAATTTTATATGCTGAGCCAATTAACTGGCTTACTTAACAGACCATGGCCAATCTCAGCTTAGTGGAAACATATTTTGAACATCTTTTTCCCGGACTTGGTGCAACTGTGGCAAATTTTAAATCAAATCTATTGACATTCAGAGCAAATTCTACAGTAACCTGGAGAGGAAAAACAATTACCTTCAAGACTGACTGAAATCTACTGTTTACGTTCGGAGATCTGCTCTTGAACAAATTGATTCTTTGCTGCTATTTTCTGTTGAAGTGTCTAATGGGGAGAGGTTTTCACTAAATTCTGTTGTCTTCAATGAATGCTCATAACAGCCTGATTACGGAGGAGGAGGGGGGGAGGAGAAGGAGAAGGAGGAGAAGATGGGTGGAGAAGGAGAAGATGAGTGGAGGAATAGGAGAAGGAAAAGGAGAAGAAAAGGAGATGGACAAAGCGGAAAAGATGGGTGGAGAAGATGAGTGGAGGAGAAGGAGAAGAAAAAGGAGAAGGAGAAGGAGATGGAGAAAGCGGAGGAGATGGGTGGAGAAGGAGAAGATGAGTGGTAGTGTTGGAGGAGGAGGAGCAGGTCTTGCTTTTGTTTGACATTTGTCTTTCACTTTATTTTTAAAACAGCTACTTTTGAAAGGGGGTGGGCCAACAGGAGAATTTCTAACAGCCGAACCATCCCTGCTGACAACCCTTTGCTTCTTCCCCTGTGGAAGTGCAAGACGGCTAAGGAGTCACAAGATGATCAGTTGATCTGGCAGCCTGAAGATTTGAATTGCAAAAAATAAAAAATAGTGTTGTTTTTTTTAAAAAAGATTCAAGATAGCCATGCATTTTAAACTAGACTAAATGACAATGCAAAAATAGGAATGTAAGGAATATATTTCCAGGAAGGAAGGAAGGAAGGAAGGAAGGAAGGAAGGAAGGAAGGAAGGAAGGAAGGAAGGAAGGAAGGAAGGAAGGAAGGAAGGAAGGAAGGAAGGAAGGAAGGCTAAAAGCACCTTAGGACAGGAAGTATTTTGAAGAGAACATTCATTGTTTGCAAAAAGCAAGGAAGATGGAGGCCATCCATGCTTCCACTGGGGCCACCAGTGAGAAGACCAGCCACCTGCCATCTCACAGGAACCATCTCAAGGTTTCTGAGGCATAGACCAAGCCTTGCATTTCATGCCAGAACACTGAGCTTTTTCACCCAAGATTGGAACCCTCATATCCCAACAACAGTAATGTTGGTTATCCATCTATTTTTAGGAAAACTCATTCAATATGATTATTCTCCTCATCACATTTCTTCCTCCTGTTTCAGCTCATGACTACCTTTCGCGGCTCAGGTCTGCTTCGGGATGGGAGACAATTGCTTTCTATCCTCATCTTTCCCAATAAACAGAGCCAGATGTTCAGTATCTATACATTACCTGCAAAAATGACTTTGTGCTCTGTGTGTGTATGTGTGTGTGTGAAGGACAAGGGGAAGCTTAGGAGTGCAAGCAATTTCTTATCTTTAGAGCTGACCAAGAGGAAGGAAGGAAGGAAGGAAGGAAGGAAGGAAGGAAGGAAGGAAGGAAGGAAGGAAGGAAGGAAGGAAAGAAGGAAGGAAGGAAGGAAAGGAGAGAAGGAAGAAGAAAGAAAGAAAGAAAGAGAAGAAAGAAAGAACGAACAAGAAAGAAAGAAAGAAAGAAGAAAGAAAGAAAGAAAGAAAAGAAGGAGGGAATTGGGGAGGGTAGGGAGGGAGGGAGGGAGGGAGGGACTGTTGTAAGTTGAGGACTACCTGTAGACTTTGAGAGCCTTGTCTTCACAGGTTGGTTCATTTTCTGCCCATATCTGCCACCTGGTGGCAACCTCATCCACAGCACCATCCACTTCATCATCTTAAAAATAAGTGCAGATGAAGGGAGTATTGAATAATTAAAATATACAAAATGGCACTTTTTGTAGAATTATGTCTAGACTGGTGCCTTCCCAACTAGACCAAGCTGGCTCTCTCTTTAACCACTAAACCAAACGGCCGTGGAGCCATATCTCAAAGTCGGTTGCCAACCCCAGTCTTTGCTCCCTGCCAGCAGACAGCTGGTCCACTCATTTCTCTGCCTGATAAGCCAAAGAGGAGACTCACAAAACCAAAATAGAATCATTCATATTCAGTATGAATATAACATTTTAACCATCTGCTACTTTTTTTTTCTTTTTTCTTTGCTAAGAATTAGCAGTCGGCTGAAGAAAGATAGGAAAGTAGAATTCTTACCACCGTTTCTTGCAGCTATGCGGTGGCTGCTTTGTCAGAATCGCAGCTTGGGCTCAAGTCGTGAACTGCGAAAAAGTTGACTTGTCAGAAAACGGTCTAGATCGCGGGTCACGCCCCCCCCCCCCGGATTCTGAGCAGATAGACAGACGCCCGTGAAAAGGACACCACACAAAGACAACATGACCTAAATGCAGATTCTTCAAGAGAACTGGGAATTTACAGTAACAGTAACAGAGTTGGAAGGGACCTTGGAAGTCATCTAGTCCAACCCCGTGCTCATGCAGGAGACTTATACTATTTCTGACAAATGGCTGTCCAGTCTCTTCTTAAAAGCCTGTTATAAGGCCAAAAATGATTGCATTTGGGGAACGTGTGTCTGAAGTACTTAGCTAAATTAATTTTTCCAACATAGAAATATGATATATTTTGTAAGGCTTTGCAGCCATGGGTGAAGGGACCCAGCTGGAACCAACACCCTCCAAAGTCACAAAAGATCAGACAACATACCTTCCCTAACAAAGTGGACTGCGATCTCATGGCCCTAACGGTTTATCCTGGGTGGGAATTATGGGCATTGGCGAATGCTGGAGTAAGAAAGAGATTTCATGCCTTCTCTCTGTCCAGGAGTCCTCTGGCTGGGGATGATGGAAGGTGTAGTCCATCTACATGGCTGGGGAAGATGGGAAGTGTGAGTCTAGGAAAGGCTGGTTTGGGGAGGTCTTTCTCAGGACCAGAAAAATATCACAGTTCCCATCCTGCAAAGAAACGACAAAATATAATTCACAGAAAAGACTTTTTTGGCACCATGAAAAATTCAGCAGAGCTTGCAGTCCACTTTGTTAGGGAAGGTATGTGTCCTTGGAGGGCATTAGTTCCATCCGCAACCCTACTTACAAAATATATCATATTTCTATGTTAAAAAAAAAGAATTTAGGTTAAGTCCTTCAGCAGAGCTGAAGAAGCTTACAGTAACAGTAACAGAGTTGGAAGGGACCTTGGAATCATGTAGTCTAGGATGAGAAGCGAAACGTCTCCAAAGAAAAACAAGAAAGTCTACTTGCCTCTTGAAAAAAGCATCTTTGGGCCAGCCAGGACCTGGATGACTGAGAATCATCTCCACAGACATGAAAAAATTCAGATTTCCTAGGAACTGCTGCCATCGTGTGGTACTTCCGTGCATCAAGCTGAAGTTCAAGAAGATCCTTCTCAGACCATGAACGATTGCTAGCTGGTAGCACCTGGCTGATGTTGGGCTTGGAAGCTAAGCAAGGTCAAACCTGGTTAATATTTGGAAGGGAGACCACCATGTCTCTAGCCCAAACTGAGAAAGTTTCAACATCTTTAGAAGAAGATGAGAACAAACCACCATTGTCCCCTTGCCAAAAATAATCCTATGTGAAACCAGCTTGTCTTAAAGGAAACTTTAGGCACGTGTGAACACACACATGGAGACACATATTTCCCCAAAGCTTTAGAAATCTCTATAAAGCAGTTCCTCGGTTGCAGGATTCAGCTTTCACCAACCTCATTTTTTTTGCAATATCTGAGGGGCTGCCACAAAGAAGAGGCTACAAAGCTACTCTCCAAAGCACCTGGAGGCTGGACAAGAAGCAACGGATGGAAACTAACCAAGGACAGAAGCAACCTGGAACTAAGGAGAAACTTCCTGACAGTTAGAACAATTCATCAGTGCAACAGCTTGCCTCCAGAAATTGTGGGTGCTCCAACACTGGAGGTTTTTGAGAAGAGATAATAATAATAATAATAATAATAATAATAATAATAATAATAATAATAATAATAATAATAATAATAATAATAATAATAATAATAATAATAATAATAATAATAATAATAATAATAATATAATAATAATACAGTTGGAAGGTAACCTTGAGGTCATCGAGTCCAACCCGCCTGCTCGCATGAAACCCTATACCATTTCGGACAAATGGGCTGTCCAGTCCTCTTCTTAAAAACTTCAGTGTTGGAGCAGTCCCGCTTCTGGAGGCAGGTTGTTCCACTGGTTAATTGTTCTAACGGTCAGGAAAGTTTCTCCTCAGTTCCAGGTGGGCTTCTTCCTTGACTATTTTCCATCCGTTGCTTCTGTCCTGCCGTCAGGCGCTTTGGAGAATAGCTTTGACCCTCTTCTTTGGTGCAGCCCTGAGATATTGGAACACGCTATCCTGTCCCCCCTCGTCCTTCTCTTCATTAACTATACATTTCCAATTTCCAGCAACCGTTCCTGATATGCTTTTAGCCTCCAGCCCCCTAATCCATCTTGTTGCCTTCTCTGTCTTCTTTATATAGTCTCGACATCTTTTTTACATCGTGGTTACCAAAACTGGATGCAGTGTTCCAAGTGTGCCTTACCAAGGCATTGTAAAGTGGTATTAAACTTCTCGTGATCTTGATTCTATCCCTCTGTTAATGCAGCCTAGCACTGTGTTGGCCTTTTTGGGCAGTGCAGGCACACTGCTGGCTCATATTTAAGTGATTCTCCACTAGGACTCCGAGGTCCCTCTCACAGTTACTACTATTGAGCCAAGGTACACCTATACTATACCTGTACATTTGGTTTTTCTTACTAAATGTAGAACCTTGCTTTTTTCACCATTGAATTTCATTTTGTTAGATAGTGCCCAGTGTTCAAGTCTGTCCAGATCCTCCTGTATCTTAAGCCTGTCTTCTGGAGTGTTGGCTATTCCTGCCAGCTTGGTGTCGTCTGCAAATTTGATGAGTTCCCCATCTATCCCCTCGTCCATTTGTCTGAAATCGTATAGGCTTTCCTGCTTGAGCAGGGGGTTGGACTAAATGACCTCCAAGGTCCCTTCCAACTCTGTTATTCTGTTATATCTGTTAGCTGCATAGTCACTTGTCCCTTAAGGGTCTTCATTTAAGCAAATGATGCTCACCTCCTGATAGCTGCATATTAATTATTGATCTGCAATGTAATTAAGGCATGCAGCTATCCTATTGCCAGTGTTTTCACTCAAACCCACTTCCAATTCCTTTATTCATTCCTGGTTCCCCTTTATACTTCTCAATTATTTATTTGATCTTACCCGATATACCTGGGATTCAAATAGGTGAACAACCGGTTCTCTGTATTGATGCCGCTTCCGGAAGTCCGTCCTGGGCCTGGGCAACAAAAAATTAGCTATCGGTTCTGCCGAACTGGGTGCGAACCGGCTGAATCCCAGCACTGACTTTCAGTCACTGAAACATATTGTATAATCAGCTCAGAATCCATTCCAGATCTTGAAATAAAATAACAAGCCCCAACTTTTACAAAAAACATTCAACTGGTGTATTAGTAATCTTTAGATGCTGGGCAAATTGCCATTTAATAAAGCCTGCAAAACCAAATGAAGATTGAAAAACCACAGATTATATATTCAGATGTCAAATAAGGAGCACTGATAAATAATAATAATTATTATAAATTTGCTACCCGTGACGGACTACTAGCAAAAAAAAAAAATATTGCTGCGTTAGCCAGGAAGTTGAGTTAAATGCCCACCAACATTAAAAAAAAAATTTGCTTCTTTAATTATTCTCGCCAAAAATCAGCATTACATGAGCCGTTCTTAAAGCTTGGATTTAAAGTAAATAAATTAAAAAAGGCTACAATGACAATCTATTGCATGGACTTCATTCGCCACCAGAGAGCAGAATGCGACCAGCAACCAAATTTAGGGGGGGGGGGGAGAGAAAGAAAGCATCACATTTTAGCTACTATAACTAAAAAAAAACCCTCTAAGTTGATTTGTTAGGAATTTGTTGAGATGATGGCAAGATCAGATAGCAGCAAAACCTAATTGTAGCTGCACAGTTCCTAAGCTGCATTTTCTGGTTTCATAAAGCAAACTCTTACTATTTCCATCCTTTAATATTGTGCCAGCAATAAAGAGATAGAGGAAAAAATGAAGGAAGCATAAAGCCGCCACCTCCTCCGCCTCCTCCTCCTCCTCCTCCTCCTCCTCCTCCTCCTCCTCCCTCCGCCTCCTCCTCCTCCTCTCCTCCTCCTCCTCCTCCTCTCCGCCTCCTCCTCCTCCTCCTCCTCCCCTCCTCCTCCTCCTCCTCCTCATCCTCCTCCTCCTCCGCCTCCTCCTCCCCTCCTCCTCCTCCTCCTCCTCCTCCTCCTCCGCCTCCTCCTCCTCTCCTCCTCTCCTCCTCCTCGCCCTCCTCCCTCCTCCTCCTCCTCCTCCCTCCTCCGCCTCCTCCCCTCCTCCTCCTCCTCCTCCTCCTCCTCTCGCTCCCCTCCTCCCCTCTCCTCCTCCTCCGCCTCCTCCTCCTCCTCCTCCCTCCTCCTCCTCCCTCCTTCTCCCCTCCTCCTCCTCCTCCTCCTCCCTCCTCCCGCCCCCTCCTCCTCCTCCTCCTCCTCCTCCTCCTCCTTCTCCTCCTAATTTCCTCTATTTGTTTTGGGGCTCTGTATTGTTATTCGTCTGATCCAAGCAACTTATTCCTTCTTCTTTTTGTCATAATTTAAGGGTAAAAATTAATTTTCTGGGTGAAAATATATTGTACTAAAGGACCTGGGTAAGGTACGTCAGGAAACTGTATACAACTGGACCTTTGCACTGAAGTTAAAGTTCATTGGTGTTTGGACCACAGAGTTGCGTGTTGCGTCTTAAGTTTCATTCTAAAAGAAAGGTGGATTATAACTCTGTGTGTGTGTGTCTGTGTGTGTTTGTGTGTGTGTGTTCTAAACACCACTTCACATACGATTATTATTCAACGAGCAGTTTTCAGATTTAATTCCTGGCATCTCCAGTGAAATGGTTCAGCCAGCAGATGGGGGGGAAAAGAAAACAGACTTTCTGCCCCACTGAGTGAGAGAATCCTAAATTAATTCGACAAACAGCAGCACTTTGTATAAATCAGCTTCCTACATTCCAGCTGGCAGTCAGCAGTAAGGACACTTTCAGATCTCAAACTCTGTAGAACAAGGTGGAGTAAATATGGTGAAGATAAGGGAGGCAGCATTTGGGTGGGGGGTTTTAGGCACGGGGGGGGGAGGATTCTGTTAAGCCCTGAGCTCCTTCTTGTTGTGCTCTCTCTGTCCCACACCTTCAACAAACTTGATTGTGTGCAGTACAGCCACCAGATCTGGGTTGCTGAAATCCCCATGTTCCCTAGAAAACACCACCCCTTTTGTTTTTTTTGGGGGGGGGAAATTACCCCCTCCTGAGACAACCACTTAATGGCAGCATCTCTGTGGTGTCATGTAATGGTTGTCTAGATCTTTGGCAGCCCAATTGTGACAGTGCCTGGAAGGAGGAAGAAAAATCAAGTGGGGAAGATCTACCACCGCTGTTGCTCCTGCTGTCTCTTGCAGATTCTCTAGTGATCCCTGCTGCCTCCTCTCTTCTTGCACTGATGATGTTACCTGGTTGGGTGATGAAACGTCTGCAAGAAAACAACCAAGCTCAGAGAGCACCAGGGACCCCACAGCCCTCCTCCTCCTCCTCCTCCTCCTCCTCCTCCTCCTCCTCCCATTGTTCTCCACAAACCCACTCCCTTCTAGCACTGATGATGTTACCTAGTTGGGTCATGAAATGTCTGCAAGAAAACAACCAAGCTCAGAGAGCACCAGGGATCCCACAGCCCTCCTTCTCTTCCTCCTCCTCCTCCTCCCATTGTTCTCCACAAACCCCACTCCCTTCTAGCACTGATGATGTTACCTAGTTGGGTCATGAAATGTCTGCAAGAAAACAACCCAGCTCAGAGAGCACCAGGGATCCCACCCCCCACCGTCTCTTCTTTTTTCCATTCTCTTCCTTCCTTCTTGAGAAGGAACAAGAGAAGAAAGATCTTAGCTGAGAAGGTCTTCCAAGCCAATGGCAAAGAATTCAGTTCGCAACCTGACTTGCCCCATTATGGAAAACAGAGACTTTAATTAAGTGAATCCTGGTTTTTATGTAGCCATCAAACTGTGTTTGGGAATAACGAATGCCCTTTGGAGGAGAAGACTTGACCAAAAGAAGAACACAAGGCCACCCTATTCTCATTCTACTTTAAGACATTCAAAGTGATACTCATGATCTTTGCTGACACGTAGATTTCCTTGACAAACACAGGATTTCAAAATGTGGCCGACATAAATCTTGATCTCAGTATTCTAGCTAAAACAGAACTCAAATCTTGATCGATGATGTCAGGCTTACTTCCAGAAGAAACCTTCAGACTTTGCCTTGAAACTGTCATTATTGAGTTGCAGGAAAAGGAAGCTTGTTAAATTTATGGAGATCAATCCTACCGATTCTGCATTCAGTCCAACTTGATTGCATGGTTGACATGTAGACAGGAGGGAATGACATTTGATTGTTATCCCAGCTCTGAGTACTTCTTGAGCCAACATCTGCCTATTTTGGGTGTGCGTCTCTTGGGTGCTTCCCAAAAAGTGTGTTGTCCACAACACAAGTTAGCAATTTGGTCCTCAAGAAGCTGAAGACCCTGTACTCTGATACAGCAGTGACCACACCCAGTAAGAGATGCATCAAAGTGGCAATTCCCTCGGGGGTTTTGGCAAACATGATTCCTGTAAGTGTTTACAACTCCGTTCATGGATCATCAATAATTCAGCTTAAACAAAACCAGCTTGGATATTTCCCCCCCCTCTAAAAGGCTTTTTTGTGCTGTTTTGTTGTTTTTTTTCAACGGAAACATTAAAAAGCCAAGGCCTCGGATACTGGGGGATCTGGTTACACTGAAAGATAATTTTCCTCCCTCGTGATCTTAGATGGGCAAATAAAATCCAGCATTTTGCAAAAAATGAAAAATCACACTTGAAGCCAAAGCAGCAGCAGCAGCAGAAGAAGAAGAAGAAGGGGAGGAGAACTTTGCCAGAAGACAACTTTTCAAAAGCTATGCATTTTTAATGCACGCTGAAAGTCGTAATGGTCTTCAGCTCCTAATGTCCATTAATGATCCATGCATACCACAAAGATGTTTCTAGCCGATACCTTGGAGAATTCTTTCCGTCCATCTTTAAACTTTCTCTGAGCTTGCTCGCAGATGCAGGCTGCCATTGAAAGGGCCAGCACCGGCTTCGGAGGAGAAAGATGGCGTTGGGGTTACGGAAGTCGTACTCGGGTAAGGAGGCGAAAGAAAGAAAGAAAGAAAGAAAGAAAGAAAGAAAGAAAGAAAGAAAGAAAGAAAGAAAGAAAGAAAGAAAGAAAGAAAGAAAGAAAGAAAGAGAAAGAAAGAGGAAGGAAGGAAGGAAGGAAGGAAGGAAGGAAGGAAGGAAGGAAGGAAGGAAGGAAGGAAGGAAGGAAGGAAGGAAGGAAGGAAGGAAGGAAGGAAGGAAGGAGAGCAGAAGTGGTTTAGAAATGGGGAAATGGATTGGGTAGCTTTTTCTGGGGTCTGCAAATGAAAAGGGAGTTTAAGATTCGACGTTTCTCAAGTCTGTTTAGTTCTTTGGGGGGAGGGTAGATTTATACCATCTCTTTTGATCCAGAAGCTCCATCAAATAATATTTATTTTATTTAGCGTGCGGCAAAAAAAAATGTTAAAAAGCAATATCACAATTACATTCTCAGTGAGCAACTATGAGATGATCTATTTATAAACTCAAAGTCAATAAACGATGGAGTTGCAGACAGACAGTCTTTGGGGTGTCCCCGATTCGATAATGATACCAATAATATCAACCAGCAGCTAACAGAATAACAGAGTTGGGAGGGACTTGGGAGGTCTTCACTACATTTGCTCAGGTGGTAAATTTGTTCTCCAGTGTACCAACATTGCCTTGTTTTCGGTAAAGCAGAATTCTAGCATTCCTTCATAGATGGCGCACACTTAGTTGTGAAATTCGTATGGCAGCAAAGGCTTTCCAGGGGGGGGAAATTCAGGGAACAGCCAGACACAACCAAGAATCCTGTTGCGGCGCTTGGAATTCTGTTGCACCTCCCGGCTGTAAATGATCCCAAACGTCTTTGAATTGTAGAAATGTTTTGTGCAAAGTTTAGGTGTAAAAGCGCTCTGCTTGCAACGAGCTTGCTTCTCACCCTGGTTTGTTTGTTGCTCTTGTTGTGTGGTTTAGTTAAACTTTACGTACAAAGTACGTACGAAGTGTATTCCGAACTTGGAAGCAGTTTCTCTTTTTTTCGAAAAGAACAGAACGGAGAGGAACACAAGGCCCCTCTTTCAAAGTTCTCCCAAATGTCTTCTTTCAGAAAGGCCTCATCAGGATCAGGGCGCGAGAATGCTGGATGCTTTGGATCCCATTCCAGATCTGCAAGAAAGTTTTCTTTCTGCGACCCAGAATTCCACAAATTTGTTTGTTAACGGCCTTCGTTGCATTCCCTCCTGCATTGGCTCCGAATAATTGCCGTCTTAATTCTTAGCAGGTGTAAGATTTTGTGTGGTGCTTCATTGCAACCTGGAAATGACCACTTGGGGTGCCGTTTAAGCGTTTTCTGCGGTCAACAACTTTTGTTGGTGTTGCTCTTCATTGGGGGTTGTGAGAATACTCTAAAGGAGATGGATCCGGTGATCTGTACTCATGAAACAGACTGTGGGGGCTTGTAAACCATAAATTAAATGTGTGTATTGGTACCACCAATTGTGATTTATCAATAGTGTGGTTGGATAGCTCTAGATTCCATAAACAGAAGTGGAATATGGTTGTGAGGTTGCTTTCTTTGTGGACGTTGCATTACCCAACTAGGTATCATCATCAGTGCTAGGAGGGAGAGCGGTGTACAGAAGAGAGGAGGAGGAGGAGGAGGACCACTGTGGGATGCTTTCTGAGCGTGGTTGTTTTCTTGCAGACATTTCATTACCCAACTTCATCTAGTTGACTAATGAAGCGCCTGCAAGAAAACCATCAAGCTCAGAGAGCACCAAGGACCCCGTAGTTCAACCTTCAGCTACAATTATTCTTCTGTGGCTATCATGTGACTTTAGGTTGCACAAATGAAAGCATAAGGAGCATATAACAAGAAGGATTCTAGTTTGTTTTGACTTTGGACTTTGGACTCTCTTATGGACCTGTTTTAGAAGGAAACCAGAAGGATGGAAGGTGTGTTAACTAAGTGAGTCACAGCTGGTACGGTTGCCATCCTCAAAAATGTTGAGGATAGTCCCACAGACAAAACAGCGAACTGGGGCCTTTGTTGTAGGCTTCCACGATTGGTAAGGTAATATTCTCCAGATCACCTCCTGCTCCGGGTTTTTTCCAGGCAGATCAGGGAAGCCTGAGACTCCGGCCCCTCTTTTAGCTCTTATTTCGTTCTCCGGCTTCTCTCTGCCTCTCCTTCTGCCTCTCCCTCTGCCTCTCCCCTCCTCCCGGAATTTGCCTGTGGCTTCTCAGGTATCACCCGGGTATCACCCTGCCTCGCCATCCCTGGGGTTTCAAAGCCCTCCCAATCAAGCCACGTTGGTTTGGGAGCCTATCTCGATCTGGCGACGGCCTTTCTTTATTTGCCCCAGTTCGGGGGGGCCTTTCCTCTTAGTCGGGAGGTATCTCGGGGGCAAAAGGAGGACCCCGGTGGCGCCTCTGCCTGGAGGGGGAGAGAGAACCTTGGGACCGTGCGCTCCCTCGCCCTCTCCTCCTCCCTGCGCACCCAGCCCAGCATCTGCATTCCTGCCAGAGGGGGGAGGGGGGAGCAGAGCCGCCCGGGGCTTTTGCCGCGTCGCCGCCTCCTCTCCTCCTCCTCCTCCTCCTCCTCCCTTCGCCGCCGCGCAGCGCCTGGAGGAGAGCGCAGCCTCGGTCGCTCGGCGTTGCTGTTGCTACTGCTGCTGCTGCTGTCGAAGGAAAATCCCGACCGACCGCCCGCTGGCTCGCTTGTCGCCGCCTTCTCCTCCTCCTCCTCCTCCTCCTCTCCCGTGGCAGAGCGCGCGCTCGCCGTCCAAAAGACGCCAAAGCCTCGCTCCGTCCGGGAGCTTCGGGAGATGCTGCGGGGAAAGCTGCCCGGCTGAGCGGGACTCCAAGCAAGCTGGCTTCCCCGGGGGAGTTGCGCGGCGGGGGCCGCCCCCAGCAGCCTTAGGAGCCGCTCTCCGCAGCAGGGACGCCAGGGCGCCTCTCCGGAGCCCAGCCGGAGCCCCTTCTCCGGACCGAAGGGTCCTAACAGGTTGTCTGCTCGCCGGACGGAGAGGGGCGCAAGGGCAAGAGAACGACTCAAGCCAGGAGGCGGGGGCAGGTGCCGCTGACACCGTCCGGCGCCGACGCTGCGCCAGGGCGCCTTTGGAACCGTCCGGGGACCTGTTGGGTGTCCCGCTCCGCTTTCGCTGAAGGCAGAGGAACTTGGCGTCCCGGCATCGGAGTTGCGGGAGCTTCTGGCTTTGCAGCGGCCGGGCCGGCGCCTTTGGGGAAGGGGGAGCCGTCCCTTCCTCCCACCGCCCCACCGCCCGTCCCTCCGTCTCCCAAGGGCGCACGCCTCCCCTCCGCCCGCGTCCTCGCCGGGAGCGGGGAAGACGGCCTAGCCTCTTCCAGATTCCGAGGGGCCGCGAGAGCAGCATGCTGGGGGCCTCCCCCGCAGGCAGCGCCCGCAGCCCCGCCGAGTGACCCTCCAGGGTGGCGGCTATGGCGGCAGCCATCGCCAGCTCCCTGATCCGCCAGAAGAGACAAGCGAGGGAGCGGGAGAAGTCCAACGCCTGCAAGTGTGTCAACAGCCCCAGCAAGTCCAAGACCACCTGTGCCGACAAGAAGAAGCTCAGCGTCTTCTCCCGGGTCAAGCTCTTCGGCTCCAAGAAGCGGCGGCGGAGGAAACCAGGTGAGGCTGCGCCCTGGCCCCGGCTTGGGGGGGGGGCAGAGAGGCGGTGTGAAGGCTGCTTGGCTGCAAGGGGGTCCCGGTGGGACGGTTCCTTCCCTGGAATGGTGGGCACCATCGGTCTTGTCCTCCTTCGGTCCAAGCTTTGGCCAGCTGGCTCATATAGAAAGTGCTGCAGTCTCCCAAGCATTGGGACGAGTTCTCCTGGCCCAAAGGAGCCAGCTGCGTTTTAATGGGGTGCTTTGAGCCTGGCGTTGAGGTGGGGTGAGGGCTCTTGTCAAGAAAGCCACCAGCATATCTTGAGGGAAAGCAACTGCCTCCCCCGGGGGGTCTTAGGAAGCTAAGTTCTTGGGAAAAGCTGGGCCAGCAGTCCCTTGGGTGGAAGGCTCTTCCGCCAAATGACCTTTTCCTTTCAGTGGTGAATGAGGCAAGGAGATGGTCTATCCTGAGCTGCAGGAGCAAGAGAGGAGGTGAGACCTTCAGTGGCTTCTCCAGATCACCTCTCGGAGGGAGAAACCAGAGGTTGGAGAAGGTTGGAGTCAACTGGAATGCTTACGTGTTGCAAAAGCAGTGCCTTCTAGGATCTGAATCCCAGGGGACCTCTAAAGAGGTCTTCTCCTTCGGGGCCAGAGTCTTGGGCTACATGGAGTATTGCTTGGACTCTGAGAGAAGGGTGGTTGCTTGGTTGTTTTGATTTCTTCTCTCACTCAAATGCGTGCCGAATTGCGAGGGACGCCTTCTGCCAAGGTTTCTCTGGACCATTGGCTGGCTATGGGAGCTGTAGTCCAGTTGATCTGGGCTGGGGAGATGGTGAGGCTATTCCAAGTCTTCTTTTTTTGAGTCAGAAAGTGCAAAAGATTGGACACAGGTCATACCCGCGTCTCCTTTCTCAACGGTCTTCCTTGCCCCCAAAAATCAAGGTGAGCCATCTCTTGTAAGTTACAGTTTTGCAGTGTTGAATGGGCTGAATAGGTTGATAGTCCCATAGCGATACAATGGTTGATCTCTAAAGAGATCCTGTGCCACCTTTGGTGAGATCTCTTGCAAAGGTTATAGCAAGCCCGGTGGTTGGGACCATTGTCAGAAATGAGGACAGCTGGTCATGTTGATGGCTTTGGAGAAGACTCAAAGATGTGGAAGATGAGCCAAATCTGTGGATGAGATGATCCATGGAACTCATGTGCAGGAACAGTGAACTTTGTGCTCAGAACACCAGCAACACACAACCAGGAGATCACTGTGGGTGTTATATCTCACAAGCGAGCTTTAAAACTGCCTTGACGCTGATGCTCAACAGGAGGGGAATAATACCAGGTTTCACTGTGATATTATTTGTGTGATGATTTCGCAACACACAGGATATAACCCTGCCTTGTACTGGGAAGTCTAGGTTGGCACTGGTGCTGACTTTGCATATATCCATTTTCCCAAATGCCAGACTTAATAGCATCATTGACCAATGTCCTATGTGGAAGCAATCTACCCCAGTTTCCTCTTCTTTGCTCTTCAGAATTCAGCAAGAAAATCAGGGTTTGCATCGCATTTCAAACACGCGCAGGGTTTAAACACAAGCAGACAAGTAGAACATGAAGAACTTCAATCCCTTCAGTTGGTGGTTTTATATGGTATTAAAATTTAAAAAAAAGAAATATATAGTTCTCTTTCTGATTCTCAGCCGTCTTCGTCCCTCGTCTACTGTTCACAAAGTAATTTCATTTGGTGGAAGAGGAAGCCTCTAAAAAGAATTTTTTTAAAAAAAAAAACTCCTTGCTTTTATATTTGAGGTGGGAATAAGGTGATTTACCAAGGAAATCGTCGATTTTTTCAGAAGATTTCAACGTTCTCTGCTTTAACAAGAGTAAAACCTTGGTCGCCCTCACCCAACCCTATTTATTGCATGATTAAAATATAAAAGCTAGAGAAACAAGGGGAGCAGCTTTGCCCGCCAAAGCACTTTTTCTTCTAAAGAAGGAGCAGCCTAACAGAAATGTTTCTGAAATCTTCCTAAGAGGAAAGAAACATCTGAAAAAAACGGTGTGGCTTTGCATAGTCAACGATTTGCAATTCCAGATTGGTCAAAAAGAAACAAAGACCGTACGATGGATCGATCGATCGATTGATTGGTACGCAATCATATGCCGATACACGCAGAGACAGACGCCTCTCACCTGTCCGCGTGTGATCCGCAAACAAAAGCATTGTCCACGCATGCTTAAAAATAAAATAAAATAAACTGGGCTTACGAAGAGATTGGAAAAGAGAAATGGCTCAAGGAACAAAAATCTGGGCTTCCTTTAGGTCTGCCGCCCCCCCCCCCCCATCAGCCTGCACACACGGAGGACTCAGTTCTAGATTTGGTGGCAACTACAGGCTGTTTTAATTGTTACGCAGCAACGAAGTTTGCTATCCAGGGAACACAGGCTCCTGGATCTGCTTACAGAGCTGTCCTCCCAGGAGAACAGCTACCTCATGCAAGTGTGCTTAAAAACCCTGTTTGCCACTTAACTGAGGGATACACAACTTTTACTTTCCAGTGGAACAGCCCTACTTGGAATAGTAGACCTAACTCCAGGTGAAGAACTAGATTCATTGTCTGAAAGGGGGTTTCCCCCCCCCCCAAAAAAAGGCAACTGGACTTTTTTTTCTTCGAAAATATCTCGCTTCTCATCCAAGAAGCTTCTTCAGCTCTAAATGACTGGTGGAGAATGGAAGGATTTCTATTCTGCAAAAGATGGCTGCAAAGAGTGTAAATCTTTCCATTCCCCACCAGTCAGTTAGAACGGAAGAAGCTTCTTGGAGGAGAAGCAAAACGTTTTCAAGGGGGGGGGGAATAGAAACCAAGCAAGTCCAGTTGTCTTTTGGAAAAAGCACCTTTTGGACCACCGTAACCCGGAGGGCTGAGAATCTCCGTGGACAACCAGATTAGTTGTCAATTCGTTGTCATTTTAGGTGGATTGCGACTGAATAGATGTGATATAATTACATCCCTGGCGTGTATTTTATTATTTGTCCTTTCGGTCCGTCGGAACAACTTTTGGGAATCTTGGCAGGGCTCTTTGTAACCGGGGGACCCACACTTTATACCTCTATCATAGATATTTATGTCTTAATCCTGTCCCCTTCCTCAAATACACTGACTCACATTTGTGACCGCTTGCAGTGTCTCCCGGGGCCACGTGATCCCCTTTTTGCGATCTTCCAACCAGCAAAAGTCAAGGGGAGGGGAGCCCGTTTCACTTAACCACCGTGTTACTAACTTAACGACTGCGGTGATTCCCTTACAGACTGTGGCAAGAAAGGTCGTAAGTAAGTTCGATAGGCAGTCCTCGACTTACGACAGTTGAGCCCAAAATTTCTGTTGGCAAACGAGACATTTGTTAAATGAATTTCGCCCCATTTTACGATCTTTCTCATCACAGTTTTTAAGGGAATCACTGCAGTTGTCAACTTAGTAACATGGTTGTTAAGTGAAATTGGCTTTTTTTTTTTTTTCCCTTGACTTTTGCTGGTCGGAAGGTCGTAAAAGGGGGATCACGTGAACCCGGGAGACACTGCGACCGGTCATAAATGTGAAGCATCCCAATACAAATCACATGACCTTGGGGATGCTGCAATGGTCAGAAGGGAGAAAAACAGCCGTCGGTCGCTTTTTTCAGTGGATGTTGTAAACTTTGAACGGTCACTAAACGAACTGTGGTAATTCGAGGACTACCGGTGCTCTGGGTGGAAATCAGATGAACGGGATCGCTTGGTCAGTGTGCAGCATTCACACAGCCAGGTTGTTTAAGGGCAGCAGGTTGTGTCTGCTCAGACCTTGCTTAGGTGACACGGGAGAAGATTAATTTCAGGGCTTTGAGAATAGAGCCTGCCATTCCTTCTTCTGCTTTCCTAATTGGGCTCGAGTTTTGATCTAAGACAAACCCTCATGCTCATGTCAAACTAACTATGATGCACGTCTCGGTATTTTCTGGAAGGAGATTTCCTTTGATGTTTTTACATGAGGGTGGTCTAAACTTTGGTTTCCGTCCTCCAAGTTCCTCTGGTTATTTCCATGGATTCGGTTCAATGAGGACCTGCCTTTAACCTCAGATGCTTGTTCCAGCAGAATTAACATCCGTGGTGTATGAAGTGGAGCTGAGAGGCTTTAAGGCTGTGCCATTAAGTGGCTTCCGTGTTAGAAGGACCATGCAAATATTGGGGTATGGATGAATTTCCCCAGCTTGGGGAAGGTTGCGTGGAAATGTTGAGACTCTTTAAGATGAATGTGGCCAACAGCCAAAAAATATTTAAAAGATTAGCATGTTTCCTGAGCAGTAGTAACCATCGTATTTTTTTGTGGACAATCCTAAAATCTTTATTCTTTGAAGTCACTGCCCTTGAGTTTTTGGACATGACCACGCCTGGGCTACAATTAGCTGGGTTCACAGCTGCTCTATAAACAAAGGTTATTAACCTAAATGGTCAGATTCATACAATGCTCTATGCCTCAGACAAACACCTGTCTGTGCTGTCACATATTCATAGGCTGCCATGCCGTATGTGATCCACCAGCAACCATTTTAGCAAGCCTTTCCCTGTTCCTCTCTTAATGAATCTCAGATCGTTAAAAAATTAAGTTTCCTTCTAGCTGGTATCGTTCTAATCTTAATAGAAATCCAGTCTTTGCTCCTTCGGCCACATAATATGTTGGAATTTTGATTCTCTATGAAGTTGTTCAGGATTTAATGTCATCCACAGAGCTTTATAGCCTGAAGACTGGATGCTGTCCAAGGTGCTGATTTAATATCTCTCTCTCTCTCTCTCTCTCTATCTATCTATCTATCTATCTATCTATCTATCTATCTATCTATCTATCTATCTATCTATCTATCTATCTATCTAACTCTATCTCAAATCATAGGAAACTTTCTAATCCCATTTCTTTCTCCTTGGGGGGAAAAAAATGAGGCACAGCTTTTGGTCTACTTGAACCCAACATGAATACAACAATGGACTCAGGTTTCTAACCTTTTCTGCTTGTTTGTTTTGCTTTACAGAACCGCAGCTGAAAGGCATCATCACAAAACTTTACAGCCGGCAAGGATATCATTTGCAGTTGCAAGCAGATGGAACCATTGATGGAACGAAAGAGGAAGAAAGCACATATAGTGAGTATATTGTTAGACATAAAAGAGTCTGTTTGGTTTGTTTGCACAGCCTGCTAGTCCATATGCATGGGTGTTTTTCAAAGGCTAGGCTCATTTGGCCGTGACATCATTGCTGCGTTCATGTTTGCTGTTCAACCTGCCGAAGAGAAACACTTAGACACTAGATAAAGCTGCGGAGGTACTTCTGCTTTCTACAAAACTGGCCCAGATGGTATCTCCATGCATATATATATATATATGGATGTATTCATTGTCAGCTTCTTTTGAGTTGGATTTTTAATGATCTGATCAGGAAAGGTTCCTTTCCCATTCCAGTTTTACCTGACTTAAAACAATGCTGCTGTTCTCATTTCAGAATAAGGAGAATTAAATGCTCCCACTTATGTGGTGGTGATGGCAACTAATCCTGATGGCCGTTTTGTTTCCAGAAATCTTGAGGCTCAGTTCCACTGCTCTGCCTTCCCCTTCCACAGTGTTACGGTGTGCAACGGAGCATTAGTGTATTTCAGTAAATAGGATGTGTATGAATTGGGGGCAAATAACCTTTTGAGTGTGGCGGCACACAGATTAGGAAACTATTTCATTTCTTCCCCTCTGATGCAAGCCCTCATTTACAGTTTCAAAAAGCTGAGCTTATCATTCTCGCCCAAGTAATACCTGGCTTCAAATAGAACTGTCTGCTTCCAGGGGTTCTGAAATTCAGAACAGAGATAAGATGGCCATCTTTTCTGCAAAACAAATGCTTCAGATATTTTCTCTCTCTTCTGTTCTCCAGTAAAGATGAGACAGTGGGATTTCAAAGAGGCCCAACAGAAGTCAGTCTGTATCCCCAGCCAAGATAAGAGAACATCTTCAGCTTTTATTAGAGGTTGCATGCTCCGATAGAAGTAAACAGCGGCCAGTTTGTGTGGACTTTATGCAAATGCCTTCTCGGCTACCTTTAAGGATTTAATGACAGAGAACGGCTGATTCGATGCTGAAAGTCCCACTTTTAGTTCCCTCTCCTGTGGAAAGGATTAGGAAACATCACCATCTGAAAGGTTGAAGAACTATTGCTGTCAAAGGGCAATCTGGAAGATCTGCCTGCAATCCATCCGTGCACCCATCCATCCATCCATCCATCCATCGATCCATCCTTCCATCCATCCATCCATCCATCCATCCATCCATCCATCCATCCATCCATCCATCCATCCATCCATCCATCCATCCATCCATCTGCTTGTAGATCAAGAAACCACTCTAAAGTTTGTGGAATGATTGCCTAACAATCTGAAGCAAGAAATACACAGCGAATGGAACCTAAGACTTAAAATAGGGTTGAACACAATTTTAAAAGCCGACCCTCAGAAAAGTTTAAAAATATCTCCAAAAATCTTGGAGAGAGGCAGAAAATGTAGTCTTAGTCCATGTATTTGATCTGGCCCTTGTAGTATGTTTCCAGTCACTGAACTTTGCTATCTCCTATATCAAACGTTGTCCAATTCAGGCATAGACGGCACCAGTGGATGGGAAGCCATACACCATAAAATACAACTTCAACGATTCCTAATTCTGGCTACTCTGCTTTGGCATTGGAGGAGTTTCTCCTGAAAATTCTTGGTCTTTATCTAGCTTCTCTGGAAAGTTTGAGAGCAACTTACGCATTTTGGCAACTGCTAAATAATATGTCTTAATGTTACATGAGCTTCACCAGCCAACACCACCTCCCCTGCCACGAATATGAAATATTGCTGAACTGTTTCAGTATTGTAAGGAATTTTGCAAGGTGGAGTTATTGGTTTGGATGACTGCATGGTGCCTGGGAATGAACTAGCCAAATGAATTGATTTCTGCAGAAAGGTCATCCTGTAGCTACATCCTGTGGAATATCTGCTTTGAATTGGTTAAAGAGCCTTTTCATGTTGGTGTAGATGTCCCTTTTTTGATGTAGCAAAAGTGGGAAGGATTGTCCTGCCCCTATTCTATCCTTCTGGGGCTGCTCTCTGTACCTGGGATAGTTAATTAATTTAGGGAACAGATTGGATCTCCAAAGAGTGGAAGAAGATGGTCACTTGTTCCACGGATGCTAACATTGTATGGGTGACTTCATCCTCTCCCTTCTGTCGGTAGCTTGGGGTTGATGGAGTTGAAAAATTGTAGATGGGTTTGGGAAAATAAAACTGGCAATGCCTTCAAATAGAAGACTATCTCCTATCTGCTCCTCTTGTGTTCTCCTGGGAGCATCGGCTGAGGACATTGGGAGTTGTAGTCCAAAGTATCCTGGCAGCCCACCAATGAGTTAGGAAACACAAGACTTATTCAAGAGTCAACTTGATCGAGAAACATTCTGGTTAAATTCCCAAGGAGATTCTTGTCAGTTGATTTTTTTAAAAAAAATTCTGTGAACTTTGCACGCACACCCAAAACATATCCTTTTTTTCTCTCTCTCTCTCTCTTATACTGACATTACGGCTTTTCCCATTTATGGGAAAACCTGATTTGGTTTCCGCAATTCAGATGGAGGGACTAACTTTTTTTTCTTTTCATTTTTCTCCTAGCTTTGTTTAACCTCATCCCGGTGGGCTTACGAGTGGTGGCCATCCAAGGGATTCAGACAAAGCTGTACTTAGCGATGAACAGTGAAGGCTACTTGTACACATCAGTAAGTGTCCGTTCTTTTTTATCTTTTCAGCTGGGTGGTCTGCCTTGCACTGGACCCTCGACTTATGACCCCAGTTGAGCCCAAAGTTTCTCTTGCTAAGTGGGACGTTTGTTAAGTGAATTTGGCCCCGTTTTACGACCTTCCTTGCCACGGTTGTTAAGCGAATCACTGCAATTGTTAAGTTAGTGACATGGTTGTTAAGTGACTCTGGCTTCCCCCTTGACTTTGCTTGTCAAAAGGTCACAAAAATCCAGGACACGCAACCGTCATAAATAAGAGTCCGTTGCCGAGGGTGTGAATTTTCATCACGTGACCACGGGGATGCGGCACTTTTTGCAATGCTGTTGTAACTTTGAATGGTCGCTAAACGAACTGCTGTAAGTTGAGGACTACCTGTAGAAATTGGACAACCATTTGACCAGGATGCTATAAGATCTCCTGCCTTGAGCATGGGGATGGACTAGAAAGCCTCCGAGGTCCCTTGCAGCCCTAGGATTGTATGTTCCACGTTCTAAATCCCATATTTCTTTTGGGAGATTTAGAGCATGCCTAAGTTTATTCAAGTATATTTATCTGGAGAATGCAAAAGACTATTGAATTAACGTTGAATCCCTCACCATGGCTGAACTGTGGCAGTCTAAAGGTAACGAAGCAGGAAAATGTCATAAGCTGATACGAATATTATTTCCACTTTTTTGTGGCTGTGAGTTATGACTGAAATAAGCATCTGCAGTGGTCAGAAGAAGGCGCGTGAGATATTAAAGAGATTTGTCTGATAAAGCTCTGACAGGCTCCATCCAGGCTCGCAATAAGTAGATTCGTGGTTTGCTTCTGATCTGATATTCAGAGGATATTTTGGGTGGTATTTGACTTCTGATCTTTCTTCTATGTGTTTAATAAAGAAAATTCAATCATCTTTACTTGATGATGGAGGAAAAGGTAGAAAGAAAGAAAGAAAGAAAGAAAGAAAGAAAGAAAGAAAGAAAGAAAGAAAGAAAGAAAGAAAGAAAGAAAGAAAGAGAAAGAAAGAAAGAAAGAAAGAGAAAGAAAGAAAGAAAGAAAGAAAGAAAGAAAGAAAGAAAGAAGAAAGAAAGAAAGAAAGAAAGAGAAAGAAAGAAAGAAAGAAAGAAGAAAGAAAGAAAGAAAGAAAGAAAGAAAGAAAGAAAGAAAGAAAGAAAGAAAGAAAGAAAGAAAGAAAGAAAGAAAAAGAAAGAAAGAAAAGGGAGGGAGGGAGGAAGGAAGGAAGGAAGGAAGGAAGGAAGGAAGGAAGGAAGGAAGGAAGGAAGGAAACATTTTTAAAGGGTTGCTTTTCTTGAGACATGTAATTCATTAATTAATTTTATGGGTGACTTCTAGAAAAAAAAAACCAGGAAGGGCTGAAGCCTGAAGCAAATAAATCTTGATGTTGTAAATGTTTAAGAAAGGAAATTTGGCTAATGTTTGCTGCTCATGTTCTCATCGCCCACTCGGCCATGCCTGGCTGACCATTGGCTCTTCAGCTTCGTCCACCCCAATCTAGCCTGCAGAGTTATCAAGAAGACCGGGCAGGTTTGGGATGAATTATTCATGGCATCTTTTCATTTCTGGAGAAGAAGCTAGCCTTAAATTACAAGTAAATACGAAAGCTGGTGTCGTAGAGTTAAAGCGTTGGACTAGCCTCAAGGACACCTAGACTATCTTTAGCTACTGAATTCCCTGGGTGATTTTGGGCCAATCCCCGTCTTCTCGGCTGAACCGAAATCACCCTGAACAAAAGGCAGGCTAAACTCTAATGAACAAGTAGAGAAAAAAATAAAATTAATATTCCCCATCCAGCCTGTCTCTCTTTATAGGGAGACCTCAAAAGAAATAACCAACAGGATCATTGGAGAGCAGATGTTGTCTCCAAGAACCTGGCTTCAAATTAGCTTTAGGGGTGAAAGTAAGACCTTGGATTGGCTAAGGCACACACGTGAATCCGACATAAGGGGGATACAGTCAGGGCCACTGAGTGATGAAGTCCAGAAAAATGTTTTGGATCCTGCCTTTGGCTGTGGTGTTCAGATGTTCCTCAGAAGCAGCGTGAGACAGGGAATCTCACCATCATTCAAATGAGCGACGTGAGCCCTGAATTTTGAAGCAGACCATGAAGGAAGGGGCCAAGGCTACCTTCGGGTCTTGCTTGTGACCTTCCCAACGACTCTTGGCCGGAAGCGTTGACCTCAACCACCCAAACAGGGAGGTGTAGAGCTTGCTCTCCTGCCATAACCTCCTCGTCGTCGTCGTGGTCTTGCAGAAAAGCTAGCTAATAAATAAAAGATCTCAGGGGTGACCCCAGCTGTTGGAGGCTCCTGAGGAAATGGCTGTCTTCTCCTGCCGAGATGGCTAATTGGAAGAATTCCTCATTCGGTTCCGTTCCAATGCTTTGTTTTGCTTGCGCCTCACCTCCAATGCATCACAATTACCAAGCCGGGCCCTTCACACGGGGGGGGGGAGTGTTGTGGGGGGGGGAGTACCAATCCAAACAGCCAGCCCCAGAATTGCTGATCTCTAAACAGGCTGAACAAAGAAGCTGCGGCAGCATCTGATCCGATGTGTGGGTGGCCAGAGACTCAGTCGCTGACCTTTTGGTTTGCTGGAAATTTCTCCCTTCTGCATGTGGCAAACCCAAAGGCTGGTTTTCACGCAACTGCATAGGAACGCGTGCGCGCGCACGCACACACACACACGGAGCAGCCCGTGCTGTTTGAATGGCCTGAGGAAGGCACGGCCCCTGCAAACTCCTTTGGTGCATGAGGAGTGGATGGAGGCTGCAAAGCATCAATTAAGGCACCTCTGCAGTGGGAGTTGAGGGTGCGGGGGCATGTGTGGCTTGTCTGTGCTTCCCTGCATTTAAAAAGAGAAAGAAAAACCTGTCTGATTTGTAACTAAGTGATCCACAAGGAAGACAATTTTAACAGAAACTTCTCCCTGATAGATTCTCCACTTTTTCTCTCCCTCCCTTTCTCTTCTCTTCTCTTCTCTCTTCTCTTCTATATTGCTATTCTATTCTATTCTTTGTTCTATTCTATTCTATTCTATATTGCTATTCTATTCTATTCTTTGTTCTATTCTATTCTATTATTCTATTCTATTCTATTCTATATTGCTATTCTATTCTATTCTTTGTTCTGTTCTGTTCTGTTCTGTTCTGTCCTGTCCTGTTCTTTTTTCTTATGCTCTATTACAACCAGGCACCTCTTAATAGCTTACAGGTAGACAATAAAACAATAATGGAACCATCTGCAGCGCAAAGACTCTACAATGTTGGGAACATTTCTCTTTTTAGACTTCTTTTATAATCCAGCCTTTATTACTTTATTAACTCAAGGCAGTGAACATCCCTAATTCTCTTTCTTCCTCCTGTTTTCCCCACAACAACAACAACAGCCCTCTCAGGCAGGCTGGGCTGAGAAAGAGGGACTCTAACAGAAACTCACCCAGCCGTCTTTTGTACCTCAGGCAGGAGAACTAGAACTCACAGTTTCCTGGTTTGTACCCTGGTACCTTCATCACTAGACCAAATTTTTGCCCGAAAAAAAGCTTTATTTCTTGACTCTGGGAGAAAAAAATAGCAACCCAGCTCCTGGTTGGAAACGCAGAAATCTCTGGACTCCTCAGATAATCTTTGGACCCTCGTTAGTATAGTTGTGTGTTGGAGTTCCCTCTCCACCTATGTCAACGGCGGCTCTCCATCGGCTCAGACGTTCAAAAAGGACTAGCAACGCAAAAGTTGTTGTGCTTTGTGTCATTCCCTCGAGTCGATTTAAAAAAAACAAAAACCCATGGCATGACATGTAATTGCCAACCCTGAAAATTCCCCATTGACCCTTTACTTGACTTCAGTTTTACTCATAAGTCTAAAAGCCAAGGGAAAATCAGGGAGGTTGCTACTCACACTTGGAGATAGAATAGATCGATCGGGATATGAAATTCATCCTCTCTTGTTCCTCTTGGCATCAATTCCTTTGAAGAGGAAAACAAGCCATCTCCTTTTTAATCCTCTCTTGTTTATAAATCTTCTTTATCCATATTGAGTCTGTATATTGTTCTCTCTTTGCCGCCTTCTTCTTCTTTCTTCTTCCTCTTCTTTCCTTTATTCTTTCTTCCTTCTTCCCCTCCTCTCCTCCTCCTCCTTTCTTTTTTCTTTTTTCTTCTTTCTTCTTCTTCTTCCTCTTCTTCTTCTTCTTCTTCTTCTTCTTTCTTCTTCTTCTTCTTCTTCTTCCTCTTCTTCTTCTTCTTCTTCTTCTTCTTCCTCTTCCTCTTCCTCCTCCTCCTTCTTCTTCTTCTTCTTCCTCTTCTTCTTCTTCTTCTTCTTGTTCTTCTTCTTCTTGTTGTTCTTCCTCTTCTTCTTCTTCTTCTTCTTCTTCTTCTTCTTCTTCTTCCTCCTCCTCCTCCTCCTCCTCCTCCTCCTCCTCTTCCTAATTCTGCCCAGTTCTGCTTTTTAATGGAGGGATAAAAAAAAAGGATTTGGAGGAATGAGAAAGATGCATGCAGTATAGTTGGTGTAAAGTAAAAAAAGTAGATTTTTTTTCTTCTGTCATAGCTCCGTGACTCACCAGCACAACTCATGGGCTGGAGATTACAAGTCAACTCTGGTTCCATTCAAGCTGAGCTCCTAACTTCATAGTTACCACGAGGTAGCAGCAACAGAGAGATTGTCACTGCCTTGTTTGGAATATTTTTTTCTAACTTCCTCATTGCTGTTTCCTGATAGTAACCTGTCCCAGTCAAGGTCAACCAGGCATTGTCATCTCTTATAAACAAATCAGAGAAAGTGTTGTGTTTAATATATAGAATGTAATACCCCAAGAAGGGGGAGCTTATAGCTATCAGGACATTAGCTTGGATTCTTTTCAATGCCTTCCTCTATCAAAGTCCATCCGAGGAAAGTCATCATTCCATGTTTTGGAAAGTGATGGTGAGGCTCACAATTTTAATACCAGGCCAGCCTAGAGAAAAATGAGAGAAAGAAGAAAATGGATCGATCTGAGGATGGACAATAAAAACCACTGGATGAAAGTTTTGTAGGGGGGAAAAAATCGTGCAGCTTCAGAAAAATCTGCATGCAAAGCTTTTGCAAGCCTGGACAAAGTTTGATGAAATTGACTAATGAATGTATCCCTGTGATGTGACAAGATCTGGATGGAGATTGATTCATAACTTAAGATGCTGCCAATGTCTAAGAGATTGAAGCAGGAGGGAGGGAGGGAGACAGAAGGTGCCTAAATGGCAAACCTCGGCCAGTAGATTATTCCCCCTCTCTTTTTTATTCAGAGAATTTCAACTTGCCTTCCTTCCCACTTTGCCGTTGTTGCTACTCATTCAGAAGAGGAAATGAAAGGCAAAGGACAGCTTCAAATTAATCAGTCACGCTTCCACCTATTCTTATTGTCACTCCAAGACTGAAGACTGCCGGCTTCGCAATGGTTCCTCCGAAACATAAAGGCAAACCGAGATTGCTCAATGAGGGAGAACAAACCCACATTTGGAATTCCAAAGGCACCCCTCTTCTCCTGTAGCTGCTGAGCGTTGGTTTGGAGAAGGGGACTCATTAAGATGGATAGCTGAGACAATGGGAGATGAATTTCTGCCCCATAGCCTTGCTCCGACCTGACCAGGAGAACTAAGTTACCTAAATTTTCAAACAGACAAAAAAAACTAAATATCACTTGCAGATGCTCCCAAGCCTTTGCCTTGAAAACCCTGAAGGATTGGAGGCATTAATGGCAGGCAGGCCTTTCTTATTGAGTTCTCAGTAGGTTGGATTCTGGGAATGTACATCTGGTCCATTTGGAAACCATCTCGTTGAAGAAGATTGGTCTATAGCCTGGATATTTTTCTCTTCAGGATTTCTGAAGACCCTAGGATTTGACGTCGGGACCTCTGGCATCTAATGCCCATTGCTCTGGATCCCCTAAATTCTGTTGTCCGTGGTGGAATCCTGACGATGCCAGCACCCTCCAAGACAGATTGACAATGGCACCACTAGAGATCCTGGTTTGGAGATGCTGATGTTTTTGGAGTGGAGGTGACTTAAGAACAGATCTTGAAAGTTCATTCACCCCTGTAATTTTATAACTGCACCTTGGCACTTGGGGTGAGGAGAAGAGCGAGACGGAAAGAATCGGTACTTTTTCATCTTGAGAAAGCTTTAATTTAATAATGCGGACTGGCTCAAAGAGATGAAAAGGAAAAAAAAAAAAGGCCATCTTTTCATATTTTCAAATGACATTCTATTGATCTTTTCTCCTTGGTTGGCATATCCTCTTCATTTAATCTTGTTTGCCTGAAATGATGCTTTGGTTGCCACAGTCCAATTTAAATAACAAATTCCACCTGTTCTTGGCAGCTCTAATTTATTATTGTTATTGTGCCTTTGCTTCTGTACCCGTGACGTTCGCAACAACAAGTCGTCTGCCAAACTCATAATTTAGCTTGCAGAAATTCAATGATGAAACAAGTGAGACGGTGATTAAGGCAGAAGGAGACAGAAGAAAATTGTGGGACAGAATTAGCCAGACGGAGGCTGACAGATTGGGGTGGGAAGGAAGAAAGTCCATACGCATGTTTGTTTGTTTTTTTAGGAAACGGGTGAAAACGTGGTTACTTCACCAAGCTGCTTGGGAGCGGGACTGTTGTGACAGCCCCTCAGGCCAATGGATTGTTTTTGGCCATTTTATGGAAAGATGATGTAGGTGTTGTTTTCAAATTGATGCATATGATTTTAATCCCAATTGCATTATTGGGGCACAAAGTCAATAGAAGGGAATAGTGGATGGATGGATGGATGGATGGATGGATGGATGGATGGATGGATGGATGGATGGATGGATGGATGGATGGATGGATGGATGGATGGAAATCAAGGAAGGAAGAGGGAGGGAGGGAGGAAACAAAAGAAGGAAATCAAGGAGGGGGAGAAGAAGGAAGGAAGGAAACGAAAGAAGGAAATCAAGGAGGGAGGGGAAGGAAGGAAGGAAGAAAGGAAGGAAGGAAGGAAGGAAGGAAGGAAAGGAGGGAGGGAGGGAGGGAGGGAGGGAGGGAAGGCTTTTCTGCTTCTTCAAAGTATTAAACAGTCCATTTTCCATCAGAATCTGCTAATCACTTCTGTAACTTCCAACTGGGCAAATGGTCCTCAGCTGTGCTCCTCAACCATCTAGTACCGTTGTTTGGAATATAACTGAACAATGAAATTAAAATGTCACTGAGATAAAGACAGGCCTAATTTTTAAAGGGAGACTCTTATAGATTGCTGTGTAATGGCCCACGAAATAGGAAAGGGCTCCTTAAATTTAGTTTTGGTGTCTTGTGGTTTACAATCCTAAAGAGAAAAGGCAGTCAGATCTTTAGCGGTTGTTCAATTCCAAGAGGAATCCTTGATCTTCACCCTTGTTTGGAACTTGGATGAGAACTTACAAGAAATGTCAGGGCTGACAGACAAGGATCTTTTTTTTTTTACACACACACACACACACAAATCTCAGCCAGAAAAGAATGACAAGCCATTTCTGTACTGCTGTTGTGTTGGTTAAGCTACCAGGAATCTAGCTCAATTCAAAGATTTTATTTTCAAGAAAATAGGTTTTTGAGATTACAGAGGACTGCCGAGACAAATGGGAGGAAAACGAGCATCCGAGTCAAGGGGTTTCCATATTTTTCATTTTTGATTATTTAAACTGGTTGTCTGCCACATGTTGTCACATCTTAAGTTTCTGTTTGCGTTGCCTCTTCTATCGTTCATTTTTCTTGACTGTTAATTTCATTTGAGTTTATCATCCACACTTTATTTAATTTAGGATTTATCACTTTGGGGGAGGGGGGAATGGAACATTTGGCCGTTTTGCTGCCGTAGGAAATTATTAACCTATTCCTCATTAACCTTGCAGCTTTGTTACCGTTCTGTCAAAGCATTTGCTCAATGTTGTGACACTTTAAATTAAAGCTCTTGTCTGATTTCTGATGAATAAAGGGCTAGGAGCCTGGATTAATCAGCCACGTGAACCGTAGAACAGGCAAGCCACGTTGCATTTTTTCAAAAGAGGTTGGAAAGGCACGTACTTCTTGGAAAGTACTTCTTTGGAAAAAACCACGTGCTTCTTGGAAAAAAGTGCAAATGAACTTGGTGAAGTCATTTTTAAGGAGATGTTCCCAGGCTGGCATGAGGGTGAGCAGATTTTCCCTGATTCAGGCTAGCCTCCTTTGCAAATTTGCAAGCCACAGTGACCTATCTCCTTTTGAAGATTTGATTATCTGTGGACTCATTTTTCAAAGGCATCCGACATCAAGGCCATTACCTTTGATCTCTCTTCCCTTTCTTCTCATAAATATTCTTTCCTAGATATCAATGGAGGCTTCTTTTACCGCGAGACACCCTCATTGTTTCCCAATATGGGTTTTTGTCTAATTTTCTATGGCAAAATCAGATATGGCGAGGTGAGAGGAATCTTCAGTCGGCTTTCTTAATCGTCTTTTTCCAACGTTGCTTTCATTTGATCTGCTTTCTTCCCAATGTTTGTTGCCTTGAGGATGTTCAGGCAGGGTGTCTAATGCTTTTCAACCATTCCGGAAAGGAGCCCTGGTGGCTCAGTGGTTAGAATGCAGCATTGTAAGCTAACTCTGCCCATAGTCTGGAGTGCGATCCTGACTACTCAAGGTTGACTCAGCCTTCCATCCTTCTGAGGTCGGTAAAATGAGGACCCAGATTGTTGGGGGGCAATCGGCTGACTCTGTAAACCGCTTAGAGAGGGCTTTAAAGTACTGTGAAGCGGTGTATAAGTCTAAGTGCTATTGTATTGCTAACTCTGCCCACTGCCAGGAGTTCGATTCTGACCAGCTCAAGGTTGGCTCAGTCTTCAGTCCTTCTGAGGTCAGTAAAATGAGGGCCCAAATTGTTGGGGGCAACATGCAGACTCTGTAAACCGCTTAGTTTTGCAAAGCACTCTGAAGCAGTATATAAGTGCTATTGCCATTTCCCCTTTTACAAACTTCTTGACTTCTATCATGCTGGACTCTCTGGCCAACCGTTTTCAGAGTACGCTGCATATACACAATCTTTTTGCCCAATCACTCAAAGTACCACTGTGATTAAGATCCTGTGGAGCACATCAGCTTCACTACTTGATGCTCCATGACGGATTACTCGGTGATCTTTTGGAAGTTCATAAAATTATGCTGGGCAGATTTTTGGGGGAAAGGTCCACCCACCACTTCCCGCCTTATTCAAGGAACTCAGACTTAAAGCACTTGAGTATTGCCAACCATCCTGCTGGACTGTTTGACATTGGAATCTGGTAACTGGTCAGAAGGAGCAGTTGGGTGTCTCCAAAGGAGCAAACCTTGCTTATTTTAGCTTTGGAGGACGTCCCAACACCATTCAAAGAATAATGTCTGGAGGGGGACCTTTGATGCTGGCTCAGCTCCAAAAGCCCTTTGGATATATAGGCTCCTTATAATTAAAGGAAAACAATGATAACATCCCTAGTCATTTCTTCTCAAAGGTGATAAATCATAAAATCATAGGGTAGAGTCTTGGAGGTCATCCGGTATAACTTCCAGCTCAATACTAGGCTCTGTAGAAGACGTCTGATGGATGACCATCCAGTCTCTGACTGCAGATCCCCAACAGAGGAGAAACCATCTCTTTGTGTGGCAAGCTGTTCTACCAGATGACAGCTCATAGGGTCAGTCCCTCCAAAGTTCCTCTGGAACTCCAGCCAACATGGTCAGGATTGTACCTTTCCTCAGGTAGTTTTGCATTCAAGCATTTGTGTTCTGGGCATGAACCAAACTCAGAATGATGCAGGTCTATAGAAACAGTTCTTTGGGCTGCAATTGTTGCAAGGGGCCCTCAGAAGAATTGGCTTGATGACAGCAGACTGGCTCGGCTCCTAATTTGATCATCCATCTCTGAATGCAGCCAGTTGTGCAGTCCCTAAACACAGCAAATTACTGTACCAAAGCTATAATCACCCTCTCTACACACTCCAGGGTTCTTTTTTACTGCTCTTAATTGGATGATGAACTCCATGGTATCCCATCTCCTTCCCACCAGTTCACTTCAATGCGTGGCTTTCTGTTGTTGTTTCTGCGACTTCAAGAATACCACCATCCCCTCTTTATGCTGTGTCTTAAAGAAATATCAACGTGCGAGCATTTGAAATATATGCACATCCACTACACACGATGCACCTATAAGTACCAAGTCGGAATCAATCTGACTAATCAACATTCTGTATTGCTGGAAACCCATTGTGACTGGCTGATCAAAATCTGAACCTGTAACACCAATATTATTTGCCCCCTGGATCTAAAATGTTATCAAATTAAAATGTTTGTGGGGTACAGTTAGGCTGTTGGACTAGGATCAGGGACTCCCAGATCAATGTCCAATTCTATCAGAAAAGTTCATGGAGTGATTTGGAGAACAGTTAAAAATTTCTGTAGTCCACCTGAGACATACAGTAGGGGTTGTTTTGCGGGTGGAAGAAAATAAATTGAGGAGGAAGAAGTGGTATTATGGCCATCTGGCATGTCTACCTGGATTTTTGCAGTCTAGATCTCCAAAACCTAGCTTCAGGACACTGAATCGTCAATTCCATGAGAGCTTTCTTAACCTTGAAACCCAAGTTAGTTCTTCTTTCAGATCTCACTCTGAGAGCCATGTGTCTTTGGGTTTCATGGGATAAGGTTAGAAATGTCATCCAGGCCTTATTTCGGGAGAATTTTGGGCAGACAGTAAGTCCTATATATGTCTTGGGCTTCCAATCCTCTTAAGGCCAGAGTCACACACTTGTAGAAATTGGGCTTCAGACCTTCTGAAAAGTTACCATTGTCCACCTTCCTTAGTATGTACCGCAGTGAGATCTCCCTCAATGTAAAGATTCTAGGAGAACATCTAGGAGATGCTCACAATACTGAATACTAGGGATACGTACATCATACACAGATGTCCAGTAGTGAGTTGTCAGATCCTTCCAAGTCTATAGTTACATTGCCAAGTGAAATCCAGTTTGAAGAACCTTTGCTTTGAAAGGTGACTTCATAAGTACTTGTCTCATGAAACATTTTTCATGGAAGTTCTTCCAAACCTAGGACAGGAGCCGTTTCCAGTTAAGACTGTTCCTTATAGAAACCTGGAGGTGCCTAGAGACCCATGGTGTAAAACCATCACGGTTCACCTGGTATCGGCTTCCAGTCCCTGTCATGAGCTTTCAAAAGGATCCCAGGTCTGCAGCTGGCTGATAAAACGTTATAAATAAATAATAGCAATGTAATGAGGTAGCTGGTAATTGTTGCTTTAACATCAGTCACTTGGTAAAAGAGCATTTACTCTCAACGTCCATCCTTTGATCTTAATTCCCCCCCCCCCTTTTCTACTAAACACATTTTCCCCATCTCCGTGCAGGATCCCGCTTGATCTGCCAATTGTGCTGGAGTAGCAAAATTCTCCTCCGGATCGATATTTCTTCACTTTAGATGTTATGATTGCTTTGAGATGCAATGGCTACATGCTCCCAAATTACATTATGGTGAAAGGAAAGCAGAGCAGAACAGGGAGGGGCAGAGGCTACGGCCAGCAAAATATCGAATCATTTCTGCATTAGCAGACGGGACGTTGTGCAAATATTGATTCTTTCTTTCTTTCTTTCTTTCTTTCTTTTTTTCTTTCTTTCTTTCTGTCTGCCTTTTTTTCTTTCTGTCTTTCTTTCTGTCTTTCTTTTCTTTCTTTCTTTCTTTCTTTCTTTCTTTCCTCCCTCCACCCTTCCCTGCAGGAACACTTCACGCCGGAATGCAAGTTCAAAGAATCCGTTTTTGAAAATTACTACGTCACGTATTCTTCCATGATCTACCGGCAGATGCAGTCAGGAAGAGGCTGGTACTTGGGTCTCAACAAAGAAGGCGAAGTCATGAAAGGGAATCACGTGAAGAAAAACAAGCCCGCTGCCCACTTCCTCCCCAAACCGCTCAAAGGTAAACACCATTCAGACTTCCTCAGCTATTTGTAGAGGATTTTTGAATACCATTTGTTTTGTTTTGTTCTTGGGATGCTTAAGGATCCCTTTTGCATTTCTCTAGAGGCCCTTTGGAGGGTCTGCCTCTGTCTTCTGCTACATCAAGCCTCGTTTATCTTTTGGTGTGTGTGTGCAATGAGTGGATGGGGAGAAGGCCCAAATGGAAGCAACATGTAGCATACCTAGACAGAGCCAGGATTGTTGCCATTTTCCTAAAAGTTGGGAAGGAGTTGGGGAGGTTTGGCTGTTTACCCTCCATTTCTGTCTGCGGCTGGGCTCAAAAGGGCAAGAAAGCAGACCGCTGGATTTTGGCAATTTGGGTTGGAGGGGATAAATTGGGGTCTGGATGCAACCTGGTGGCTTCAGGATGATGATGATGATGATGATGATGATGATGATGATGATGATGATGATGATGATGATGATAGCAACAACAACAATAATAATAATGTTGGAAGGGACCTTGGTGGTCTTCTAGTCCAACCCCCTGCTCGGGAAGGAAACCCTAGGCCTAGACCATTTCAGACAAATGGTTGCCCAGTCTCTTCTTAAAAACTTCCAGTGTTGGAGCATTCACAACTCCTGGAGGCAGGTTGTTCCACTGGTTCATTGTTCTAAGCATCCATGTCTTCTGTTTGCAACTCCCCCAGCAGTGAACCCAAACTAGATGAATCTCCCAGCAAGCATTGCTCCTCTCCTCTGTCCCCGAGGTGGGTCCTGTACTCATCTTGGTAATCTTCTTCCTGAATGCAGATGAGCAAAATGCTTTGAACGGTGACATTTCTGGGCAGATTTTCCTATCCCCTCTCCTCCCTAATGCCCTCAAGGGGGTGCTTCTAAGTCTTCCCCCTCCCATTTGAAACCCAGCCCTACCCCTTGGGGAAGAAACTTGAAGAAACTTCAACTGGCCCAAGATTACTTGAATAGCCATCAGGCTGAGCTTTCCACCCCTCTTAGGTTGAGGAGCAATCTCCTGGAAGTCAGTTCTTGGATGAACATAGAACATAGAATCATAAGGTTGGAAGAGATCTTGGAGGTCTTCTAGTCCAACCCCCCCCCCCCCACACACACACACACACACCCCTGCTCCAGCAACAGACTGGTCTGTGATTCTTCCCTGACTTTCCTTTCTCCTCCTTTCCAACCAGTGGCCATGTACAAAGAACCCTCCCTCCATGATCTTACTGAATTCTCACGGTCTGGCAGTGGCACCCCAACGAAAAGCAGAAGCGTCTCCGGAGCTTTGAACGGCGGCAAATCTATGAGCCAAAACGAATCGACGTAGCCAGGACGGAAAAGCTAGAGGAGAGAAGAAGCACCGGTGGGAACTTTTACCTCTAGATCCGTTGTGGAACCCTGATTTTTGCACCTACCGTTCAGCCCTTCCCGACAAGCCAACAAACTGGGATAGCTCTCTTGGCCTTTTATCCGCGACTTTGGACTTTCCGGAGGTCCCCAAATAACCGTAAATGATTCGTGTCAAAGGAAAGATTTCCCCACCCACCCCCAATGATGTAAAACGTGCTCGTGCAAACACAGGCCTAGCCAGACAAACACGAAGCAATGACCTCACATTGCGTCTGCCTTTACTTCTCCCCCTCACCTACGCTCTTGGGGAGAAGAAGAAAAAAATCCACAACATTTCAAAACACATTTTTGCTTTCCAGCCGAGACAGAAACCCTGTCAAAGTTCGTTCGTTTGTTTTTTTTTCTTTGCTCTTTGAAGGGAATTTCAGTATTTAGTGTTTTATATATGATTGGTTCAGAGAGGGGAAGGGGGACTCTGTACACCCTCTGCTGTTTTCCCGACTTACCATTTTATATAATCATAAAGCTTGGTAAGGAAAAGAAATCTGAATATATCTCTTTTTTTATTTTTATTTTTATTTGGCATTATTTCGCGTCTCTTTTCTCCAAGGGGTTTTGAGCTGTGTCTTTATAAGCCAAGCAAAATCCTGCTAATATGCTAGTGTAACCTTGAGGAAAAATAATCAATAAATCAGGTTTGGAGCCGGATCGCAGTAGATCTTAGGCTCCAGCAAAAAAAAAAAAAAAAAAAAAGCGTTCTTGTGATTTTAACACAAACTGAGATATATACAGTTTTTTATAGATTTGTAGTCATCCTTTCCAAGGCCTCATGCTAAAGCCCCAGTCTGTAGGAACCGAGGTGTGTGTTAATTTCCCCGTCTGTGGAAAATAGTTATTTTTTTAAAACAGGGTGAATCGAGTTCTTCCCACAATGTAGATTCCTTTTTTTTTTTCTCCCCTCCTCTTCTCTTAATTAAATTTTGTGTATCATATTTAAAAACAAAAAGCAAAACCTGTGGGCATAGACCTTCTTTTTTCTAAAGACAGAAACTGTGGAACTAAAGTGACTTAACTACGTTTTTATAAGGGAAACCATGGCATCTTATTTGTAAACATCTTTTCCTTTCGCTTCCCTGAAAATGTGGGTGGAGAATGAAGATTATCCACGGATAAGTTGGGGAAAAAAGTCTACACGGAAAGGAATTGCAATCCAGCCTGTTGAGGTCACTGGGATGGAAGGAAGTAAGATGGCGGTTAATCTCTCCTGGCCTTGCCTTGAGAGAGGAGAAGCTGTTAAAGACAGGAAAGGACTGGGGGATTTCCTAACATCTGGCTGGAAATTGGGTAGATCATGACGGAAGAAGAAAAGGTACAAGCATCACCACATGGGATCTTTCTGAATCCAATAGAAGGGAATCTTTTTAGCTCAGGGTTGAACTGTGGGGTCCTTGGTGCTCTCTGAGCTTGGTGGGTTTTGTTTGCAGACGTTTCATGATCCAACCTGGTAACATCATCAGGGCAGGTGGCATCTCCAACATCATCCAGCACCAATGATGTTACCTAGTTGAGTCACGACACATCTACAAGAAAACAAACAAGCTCAGAGAACACCGAGGATTCCCCACTTCCTGAATCCTTATTTTCTATTTGCAAGAGGCTGGAATTGTATCTTTCCTTCTTTGTTTTTTTTTTTTTTGTTTTTTTTTTAAGGAAACAGAAGTAATGCAACCAGGGAGGGAGAGAAAGTTAAGTTTACGTTTAGTTCATCATATCTCTTGCATGAGAGGAAGTTGGATACTGGCTTCAGAAGTTGCATGACCTGTTTAAGATTTTGTGCATTGCTCTCTGTCAAAGATAACGTGTGCAAAGCAGATGTGGGCCAGGACGAGCTGTTTCCTGTCGCTTTGTACAGAGGAGATGTTTATTATTTGTTGTATACAACCATGCACTGAATAAACGAATTTATATGAAGGTGTCCATTCTAAAAAAAAAAAAACAGCAAAGAATAACAAAGCCTAGGTCGTGGATTCATTCAGGTCTAGAGTTTCTTATCTGGAGAAATCCGAGAGGAAAGGCAGTCTTGTGAGTTACAGAACTTCAATCTCAAACTTTCATTGCTTCTCAAGTGGGTTGGGTCTTTTGCAAAAGGAATCCCTTGAATACTGTAAGGAATCCTGTGGTCTTTCAAGATGCTAGCAGAAGAGCTGTAGAAGATCTGCAGATGAATTCCATCTCCAACATCTCCAGGGAGAGCTGGAAAAACGCTTGAGAAGCTTTGCACAGCCTCTTGGTTAGTCAGTTTCAACAACCATGGGGGACACAGAATAAGGGGGCCTTTCATTTTAAGGTAACTGTTAGGGGAAAGCTGTTCTTCAGGTGTGAATGACCCCCCCCCCAAAAAAAGGAAACCTGCTCAAGACTTCCAATTCCAAATCCCTTAACTTGGTGTCATCTCCCCATCCTCCATCAACTCCAAAGGAGATGTTTTCATGAGTACTGAAACCATATTTAAGAGGAGGCTGGAGAGCTTTCAAGAAACACTGCCGAATGGAGAAGAAGCCAAGATCTTCCATACTCTTGGCCACCAACTTCCAAGAACATCTTCACGCTTGCTGGAACAAGTTGGTCTTCAAACGAGCTGTAGCTTTCGCTGGCCAGAGCAAAATGTGGCCTCCTGGAATCAGAAGCCATGAGTCACTTTTCGGGGGAGGGGAGAACTGAGAAAGATTAATCACTTTGTTCTCTGGCCTTTTGAGAGAGGGGGGGAAAAATCCTGCATAAGTCAACATCAATCAATATCTAAGGAACCCAACATACGTTTTGCAAAGTAGGGCTCGCTTTCCTTTTCAAGCGCTGACATTCACTTAAATTCATCGCGTTCTTTCCCAGGTTAGATGTGTTAAGCCATAGTGACCATCGTTCCCAGCTAGCATCCTAGCATTATTCTGGGAGTTGTAATCCAGCCCATTCATCGGTGATTTTGGAGAAGGTTGAAGTAAGAGTGGCACGAAGAACTTCTAGGGAGATTCTCCATCATCCGGGTCATGGTTGTCCCAAAGGTGCTTTTTTCCAAAAGGTAATGAAAACATTTCACTTCTCGTCCAGGAAGCTCAGAAATTGAAGAAGCTTCTTGGATAAGAAGCGAAACATTTTCAAGGGGGGGGCGGGGAACCAAGAAAGTCCTATTTCCTTTTGGAAAAGCACCTTTGGGACATGAAGAACGACTTTTGAAAATGACCAGGGGAGAAATGATGTCTTGAAGCTTAGGACTTTTTAGGGAGAAGAGCTTTTGGGGCCTCGGTTCCAGAATGAAGACCTGATATGAGTAGATGCTCTCCTTGTTCTGTCTAGCTCCTATTCAAGCCTTATTGCAAGTAATTATCCCTAATCAGTTTTGGCTGACTCTCTCCGCCCATACAAAATATAAGATGCAATAGCTAGTTGAAAACTCTCCAAAACTTCATGGGGAACTCATTCTATATATTGTCCCAAAAACTACGTAGATGTGCAAATACAGTCACCAGATGAGCTGAATCTAAGGAGAGTGCAATTTATTCATGTTGTTATTTATTGCAGTATTTAACATCCACTGAGCTCAATCCAACCTTTGTCCTACGGAAGTAAGCAAAGACTTAGGGGGCCTTAAGAAAGCATCAGAAAAAGGCAAATCCTTGTTTGCATGGAGTGGGAATTTCACGGCATCTCACACATTTTGATGGTGGCAGAGCAGATCGGTACTTTAGCAGGCAGAACATCTCAAGAAGGACCCTGGTAGACTCTTTGACATGTGACAGCAATTTGAATCCTTAGTCATATTCATGCATAAACTGGCAGTTAATTGGAAGGCTCTTGACAAGCTACATTCAGCCTCTTATTTAAAACTCAAAGGTTGGCAAAGGTTCAAAGAGACGGTTCTTTCCTAAGGTAGTTGATTGCAGATGCTGGGAAAGCCCTAATTAGAAGCAGAAAATTGCATCCTATAAACCATACATGTAGCAGTTCCAGATTTCATTTCCTACATCTCCTTCTGCTTGTGTCCCCTAACCAACTAGAAGCAGGTTACTTCTCCGTGGCAGACACTAGAGGACTTCTGCACATTTTTTATTTTAGCAGGTCTGCCAAGTTGTAGGACCTTTGCATCTGATTTTTCTAGCTAGTATGGAGCTGGGAGAAATAGGTGGAGAAGCTTCTGCTGAGGCTGTGGTACTGTGGGTTTGATGGACAAAGAATCTGGGATCCACCACATACGATGAAGTCCCGGATTGCTTATCCAATGTTTGATGAATTAGAAACACTTGATTAGGTTCACACATCATGCTAAGGCATTGACCGTCATGATCAGATGGTTGAGTCATGCAACACATTAACCAAAACCAAAGGCCTCATGATGATAGATCATTTAGGCATCGAATCCAGTTTGGTGACTTTGGGCATGTTATTCCTTTCACCTTATTTAGGACCAAGACCTGGATGTCCCATGCAAAGTGATGCTATAGCATTTGGATTCACGTTCTCCTTAGGCCTGGCTAAAACTCATGCCCACTAACTGGGAATAAATTCCACTGGAAATCACACAAAACACATCCCCATCCTATGTTTAAGAAGTCAGCCCCAGAAGCCTCTCCAATCAAGTCAAATGTATCAGTAATCAGTAGGACTGGGGGAAAAACACATTCACAAAACAAGTCTTTCAGCAGTCTACTGAACACAGTTTAGTCAAACAAAGGTTAAGGTGATCAAACAAGAATTCCAACAAGTACTTTTGTGTCCAAGCGTGAAGCTTCTCTAGGCATTGCAAAACGGTGAGCTTCTGCTTTTCTTTCTTTCGATGAAGGAAAGGAGCAAATAAGCAAGCTTAAATCTGGATAATATTTACACATTAGGGACTTGTCTCTTCTATAGTGTGGGAAATTCACAGTTGGTGAAAGAGCTGGAAGCTGCATTCCTACACAATGCTAGACTTGGTTAGGGTTAAACCTGGCTAGCTTTCTTAAGATGCATTCATCTCTCTAGTGAGCTTACTGTAAGCTTCCTTATGTATGGAAAACCAAAAACTGGACTATTTTAGCTTGCTGTGTGTTGGTAAACAATGCAGTGGTGGAAATCTATTCTACAACACAGCAATAATTCTCTCTCTCTCTCTCTCTCTCTCTCTCTCTCTCTCTCTCTCTCTCTCTCATCTTTCTTTTGGTAGCTTTTCACCATGCACAGAGAATTTGGGCCTTGCCATGGGGTCACTGAAAGTCCCCACCACTAGAGAAACAGAGGGAGGTGGAAAGATACAGGATTTTCTTTCCTTCCTTCTGTCCCTCTTTCTTTCTTTCTCTTTCTTTCTTTCTCTTTCTTTCTTTCTTTCTTTCTTTCTTTTTCTCTGTATATCTGTATATGAGAAGCTTGCCCCATTTTTTTCTAGGTATCTCCTATCCATGGGAATCTTAACAGTCAACATCTGAGGATGTTCATCCACGGATATGGGGGAGACTCTTTCCAAAGAGGAAGTCTTGGCAAAGTCATCCCTCGCTGTTGCTTAGAGACGCCGCTGAATCCCAGGGAGGATTAAAGCCGTCCTCGCATTGGAGAGGATAGTGATCAGACTCCGTAACGGCAACTGTCATCAATTGCTCCTCATGGCTGAACAGCAGCCTCACAAACACAGGCTGCAAAGCCCTTGGCAGTTGTCTGCCAAGACCTTCCCAATTGGCCGCCAGGTGCCATTCTGCTTCTTTGGGTGCGGCCCTTGTAGAGAGACCTAGAAGAGGCAATTTTATTTTTATGTATTTTATTTGTATCCTGTCTTTATTATAACCACCCTGTGGGTGGAGCTGAGAGAATGCCTGGCCTAAAGGCACCCAGCCAGCTTTTATGGCTAAGGTGGGACTAGAACTCACCATCTCCTGGTGATTGGCCCAAGGTCACCCAATTGGCTTTCATGCCTAAGGTGGGACTAGAACTCACCATCTCCTGGTGATTGGCCCAAAGTCACCCAATTGGCTTTCATGCCTAAGCAAAGATATTCATTCAGTACTCAAGTTGAAGAAAAAGGGATGTAGGTGAGAGTAGGCAGGACCAGCCAACTTGTCTTGGGGAGGTGATGCTGCACCAAGGTTAGGAAGAATTACAAAGGGAAGGAGAAATAACGATTTGGAAAAATGCGATTGTTTTCTGTATCGGCTCTATCAATATCTCCCAGCAAGGAGTCCATTAAGTTTGAGTTCCAGAGCAGAGAGGAAATCCTTGCCTGGCAGTTGAGCCGTTAATGCTGAGAGGGCACCAGGGAAGCAGTTTCCGTAGAAACAGATGTGTGAGTTTAAAATAAGAGGAATCTTTTTGAGCAAGTCCCAGATGCTTCGCCCAGCTTCAGCTGCCTGCTTAGGAAGGAAGAGGGGAACTCCACCCCAACCTGCCTTGAAAATCAAGAGGAGCGAAGACAAACTCTTTTTATCAAAGGACATTTTTAACAGCCAGTGACAAAAGATTGGATATTTAAAACAAAATTATAATTCTCCCTTTTTCTCTCTCTCTCTCTCTCTCTCTCCCTTCCTCCTCAAAAGCAAATTCCTTTTTTATGCATGGAACTTTCTGGGGAGAAAAAGAAGGATCTAGAATTCTTCTAAGAAACCTACAGAGACGCTAAAAGAGGACAAAGTAGAGCCTTTAAAAACAAAGGAATTAATTAGCATAATGAAATCAATAAATCAAACAACAGCGCCCTTGGCTTTTTGGTCAAATATTATTCATATAATTGGCACTTCTAAGCAAATAATGATTTTTTTTTTACAATATCATTTCTCTTTTTTTTTTATTAAACATTTTATTAAATACAAAATAGAAGAAAGAAATATCATTTCTCTTGATCTATTTTATACCCAAATTGGAAATGGGGAAACTAACCACCATGAACAGCCTATCTGAAGAGCTTCTAATCCTTCACGTTGGCTCTCATTTGAGTATCAGGACTGAGATTTATTTAAAAAAAAAAAAAAGATAGGTTGACTTTTTTAAAAAATAAAAATAAAACAGTCCTAAGCTTCAAATAAGCTTATTTACTCAAGTGTATCCCCATTGCTAGATGGATGGGATGGACATTAACCTCCAGTTAGTATCTCAAGGTGTGAAGGTCTTGGGTAGAGACCAAGGATTCAATGAACGGTTCCCTTAGGTTGTGCAAAAGAATGAACAACATTACTTTGATATAAAGGCGCTCCTCAAATTACAAGCATTTGTTTAGTGGCCATTCAAAGTTACAGTAGAAAAACGCGACTTATGATCAGTCCACAAACTTACAACCGTCACACCATTCCCACAGTCAGGTGATCCGAAATTCAGGCACTCGGGAACCTGCATGTGTTTACAATGGTTACAGCATGGTCATGTGATCACCCCATGTGGCCTTCCCAGCTGATTTCTGACAAGCAAAGCCGGGAAATCATGCTGGGTGGGGAATTCTGGGAGTTGAAGTCCAGCCATCTTTAAAGCTGCCAAGGTTGAGCGGCGCTGGACTCGATTATAACAGATGCCAGATTATAACTTGCTTTCCAAGTTTCCAAAATGCATTGCTCTGCTCCACTCTTCTATCAAATAAGCACTAAATTGGGTTCAATCCGGCATTCTGGAAGAGAAATCAGGCATGCCAGTCTGGCAAATTATATACTCTATGGTCTCAGATATAATTTGAGATTTTATGTTCAGGCCAATTTAATTAACAGGACCTGAATTAAGGGCAACAGTAGCAGGAAAAGCTGGTCAGCTGACCAAAATTTTGACTGTTGCTTATTTAACTTTTTAAATTGTATTTGTTCATTTTCTTAGAAGAGCCATTGCAAATTAGGAGGGAGGGAAATAGGAATGCCAGCCTTAGGATTTGCTCAGCTCCTGAGGAGCTAATGGATGGAACCGTGTTCTCGTCAGCCATGCAGAAATGGGTTGCTGCTACATATTTTCAGGATTTTGTTTTTATTTTTCACTTCTAGGTTAGCAAATAGACCTAACGTTTCCTCTGAGCTTTGCTTTCAAGCACCAAGCAGACCTGATTCTGGTAAAAAAAATAATTCAAGATTAGGCAAGGTCAGTCAGAGGGTATTGTGCAAAAAATAGAGAGAAACTGGAAAGGTTATGATAATAACAAGCTATTTCCTATTGTTTCCTTACCTGCAGCTTTCCTGGGGAAAGGATTTGGAAAAGCATGACCATTTTTCCCAATCGCAGCTGCTTCTCCAGCACATCCAACTCCTGTTTGCTCAGCCAGCTGATCCCCAAATGCATCACTGGGTGAATTGCCTCACCCCAACTGAGGCACCCAATGAAACAAACCCAGAAGAGCATGTGCACGTTTTTCTAAAAAGCTGGATGGTGGCACACCACCAATTCCACGTGCAAAGCAAACACAGTATTTTTTTTTCCCCTAGAAAAGCATCCAAATGGCTCTGCTGGGCTTCATTCTGTCCCCCAGTTAGGAAGTGAGGCTGACTATCCTTAGGAGAGAAACCTGCTCTTCTTTTTCTCAAATGTCTGTTTGATTGTTTCAGTTACTGATCTCCAGATTGATCACCCACCTTCTAAGGTTCTCAGCAGTAGCCTCAAACTTCATTTCTTTGACTGCTATTTTGGGCTGGAAAGAGAGATGATTGATTGATTGATTGATTGATTGATTGATTGATTGATTGATAGATAGATAGATAGATAGATAGATAGATAGATAGATAGATAGATAGATAGATAGATAGATAGATAGATAGATAGATAGATAGATAGATGATATAGTTGATGGATGGATGGATAGATATAGATAGATGAGAGAGAGAGAGATGAGAGAAAGAGAGAGAGAGAGAGAGATAGTTGGTGATGGATGGATGGATGGATGGATGGATGGATGGATGGATGGATAGGTAGGTAGGTAGGTAGGTAGGTAGGTAGATAGATAGATAGATAGATAGATAGATAGATAGATAGATAGATAGATAGATAGATAGATAGATAGATAGATAGATAGATAGATAGATAGATAGATAGATAGATAGATGATATAGTTGATGGATGGATAGATATAGATAGATGAGAGAGAGAGAGATGAGAGAGAGAGAGAGAGAGAGAGAGATAGTTGGTGATGGATGGATGGATGGATAGGTAGGTAGGTAGGTAGGTAGACAGATAGATAGATGATAGATAGGTAGGTAGGTAGATAGATAGATAGATAGATAGATAGATAGATAGATAGATAGATAGATAGATAGATAGATAGATAGATAGATAGATAGATAGATAGATAGATAGATAGATAGATAGATAGATAGATTTTCCAAGGGGCCAAAGCCCCCCCCCGAAAATATTGCCTCGCCCCTCCCCCAGATGCGAGAACCACGGGGCTTCCAGTCACCCGCGTCCCTCCTCAGAGGACGGAGAGGCAATCAACAAGAAGTAACCGAACTCAAAGGAAGGAGGCGAGCCAGCCCTCTCCCGGCAATTCAACATTCCTCTGCCCACGCACTCCTGACATTCTGCGAACGAGTGTGTGCGTGTGTGTGTGTTGGTGTGTGTTGCGCACACGTGCGTGTGGGGCAGGGGAATCTAATTTGTTTTGCCAGGATCTTCACGCGACTGCCAACATGATTAACTGTCCTTCTGTGCAAGTGATCAAGGCTGGAGGGCGGTGGGTCTTAGGAAATCGATATTTCCTGCAGCTCCTGTATTGGGTGATGGGTGTCAGGTCTGCATTTGATCCTTTGCATCTCTCTCCTCTCTCTCTCTCTCTCTCTCTCTCTCTCTCTCTCTCTCTCGGCCCTTCTTCCTCTTTCTGTCTCTCTCCTCCATCCTCCCAGCTGTGAACGCACAAGCAAGAATGTCCCGGCCATAAATTCGAGGCTGCTTGAAATGAATGGGTGGGGCAGAGAGGAAGGGGGCTGGATGCAATGGGCTTGCCTTTTCCTGCACTCCCCCCACCATTACAGAATAGGGAATAACAGACTTGGAAGGAGCCTTGGAGGTCTTCTAGGAGGTCTCCCTTCTGCTCAGGAGTGAGACGAATTTAATTACGGCTAGGTGTTGCATTAGTTTCAGGGAATGACAATGTGACAAAGGAAGCTGTGCTGGCTAAGTTTAGGTGGCTGTAATAGAATAGCAGAGTAACAGAGTTGGAAGGGACCTTGGAGGTCATTTATTCCAACCCCCTGCTCAGGCAGGAAACCTTATACCGTTTCAGACAAATAGCTGTCCAATCTCTTCTTAAAACATTCCAGGGTGAAGTCTTCCCTCATCCATTGATAGTAGCCACCAGGATGCTGGGCTGCTTCATCTTGGATTGGGACTCTTCAGCGATACATAGCCAAATTTTACTTTTTTTCAGTTAGGTAAAAGATTATTGGAACTGAGAAATGGCAGGTTGAAAAGAATAGAACAAGGATAACAATTGAATTAAATGAAGACCTCACCAGAGAAAAATAATTGCTCCTAGGGTAGAAAGTAGCCCAGTCCAGGAGAAGCTGAGTAGCCTACACACCCTTCCGAATTTTTCATTTGCTCTAAGCCTGCAATTTGTCATCAATTATCTGTCATGTCCTGTCGAGCCACACAACTCAAAACGAGGCAGATTTTGATGCATTGATTGTCCTTGCGTACCTGTCGTGCTCAGGTACCACATGTCTCATCCTATGCAGCCTGGAGAGATGGGGGCAAACTGGAACTATCTGACAAACTGAGTCTAATTTTGTTCTGCCCGGACCAATTTAGAATAGAATAGAGCTGGAAGGGACCTTGGAGGTCTTCCAGTCCAGCCCCCTGCTCAAGCAGGAGGACCTATGCCTATATTTACCCTTGATTAACACCAATCTGATGTTAATGGTGCATCTGGCTGGGTCCGTTCCTTTTTCATACCTCTGTTTCCTTCACGGCAAGGACAGAGACCCCCCAAAGGGGAAGAAGGAATCCAAAGATCATTGCAGAACTGCATTATTGTGATGCAAGCTCCACCCCTTTATGCTGACATCAAACACACACACACACACACACACACACAAGAGGCGGAGCTAATGGGACAACGTTGGTTTCGTTATTTTGAGGCCAAGCTGGATCATGTCAATAATTCTGAGCTGGGATATACAACTCTTGACCCACAAAGGGGCAGAATTAGCCCTTTAGAGAGCCTCATTTGAGAAGGCTTCATGAATGCCAGGAGATAAAACAGAGGCTTTAAAGCTTGGCATGTTTAAGCCCCCACCCCCACCCCCCATTTTGGCTCTCTACAATCCCCGGGTCTTTTTTTTTCTCCCATGCAAAACAACGGGCCGATTTTATAACTCCACTCATCAGCCTCCCAGATCTGGACTTAGCAGTAAATCACTCCTTTCCTGATCTTTCACAGCCAGACCAGCTTGGCAGAAGTCTCCCAGACAGGATTCGGCTGGATTAGAATCTTTATTACAGACAAGAATGAAGTCATGCTAAACAGTTGATTGCCCGCTGCCAGGGAGAAGAAATAAATGACTTTTTACACCTTCGAAGGCTTCGACGTGCAGCCTTGCAAATTAATGGACTCCTGAACTGGCACCCGGCAGCTTTGAACTGAAGCGTTCTCAGCTCTTCCAGCCCGCCTGCATAGGACCTCCAGAGCAGAAGGCATAACTTTGCACCCTTGACTTGGGAGATAAGAGAGGGGAGAGGGAGGCAGGTTGACAAAGGCACCCAGACACACCCTAAATAAACAGGCTTCTGCCCCGTTGCCTTCCCAGACTCCAAATTAAGGAATCGATAAATTAACACGGGCTGGCTTGGCGCAACCCTCCGGATGCCAGCCTGTCTCGCATTTGGCTTCGCTCAGCTCCAGTAATTAAACCAAGCCCAACGCTGGAAACCTGAGCTGCCTTGGGAGTGAGCCACGCTGCATAACAGATCATGGAGCAGGGTTGTCACAGTTAAGAGAGTTCAGCCATCCATTATGGGCCCTGCCCAAGCCACTGATGCATCTCCTAGAGCACCCTTTCAATATTGCATGAAGGGAATCAGCCAAGCACGCCGTATTAAAAAGCCGGTTTCCTGTTCTTGCTGTGAGGCAGGCAGGCAGCTCTTCACCCCAATCTATAGGGCAGCTGCCAGGCCTCCTCTGACAACTTGGAGGTGTAGAGAAGGGAGACCCTCTCTCCCTTTTTTTTTTTGCATCTGTGCCTCCCGCGACGTCATGTGTGCATCCTAGAATTTCCTTCGCTAAGCAAGCAAATTGCGCCCGATTTTACAACCTGATGTCGCTATGGCCGTTAATCAGTGCAGTTGTTAAGTGAATCACCTACGGTCGTTAAGTGGCTCTGGCTTCCCCCCGTTGGCTGTGTTTGCTGGAAGATTGCAAATGGCGATCTCACGATCTCGGGACGCTGAGCTGTCATAAATACCTGCCGGTTGGCCAAGCTCCCCAATTTTGATCACATGACAGTCATAAGGGTGAGGACCAGTTGCAAGCCATTTTTTCCAGTGCTGTTGTAACTCTGAATGGTCGTTAAATGAGTGGTTGTAAGTTGAGGATTACCTGTAGGACGATCTCCTAAGGTCCCGGTAAACAAGGAGCTTCTCCTTCAAAGTCGGAGAGCTCCAGAGATAGAGGAGAGGAGTCTAAAGTCTCCCTGTCACCTTCCTTTCGACTTGGAAGTAGCCATTGCCTTCTTCAAATGTTGTGACTTCGGGACGTGGAGGGAAGAGGGATGGCCAGAAGGACGATCTGAGTCACAGTCCTCCATGACCTGGAGATATCGGGCCAACAGTTGGGCAGGGATCAATTATTTCCCTCCCATCCTTGCCAAAACGGAGGTCTTTCTTCTTTCCTAAGGCTGCTGGAAAAAAGGCTGAAGAGGCCCACAAATGTTTTTGTCTTCCTTCACTCTCCCCCCTGCGAACACCTCAGGGCACTGATTTCAGAGAGAACACGAAGAAGCAAAACATCTAAGATCCGGATGACTTACCAAATCACAGCAAGCCTGCCTTTTCCTTCTTTGAACTCCTGTGCGAGCGTTCCTCTCCGGTACAAAAAACGGCAGTCTGGATCACTTAAATAAATGATTAGGTCAAAATTGTGCAGGCAGGTTGGATTGATTATTATTGTGGTTCATCGCACAGTCAGCCAGATGTTTAGATGGGACTTGGCATTTTAATCCAGCTCTCCAGTCCTTCCCAAGGACCTGGGAATACATTACAGGTATTAAAGGTATTATTAAAGGTACCCTATTAAAGGCATATCTTATTAAAGGTATAAAGTTGTTGTTCTTATTAAAGGTATCAGTGGTGAGATGATTAAAGGCCTGGAGATTAAAACATATGAAGAACGGTTGCGGGAATCGGGTATGGCCAGTCTAGAGAAAAGAAGGACTAGGGGGACATAATATTTGAGGGGCTGCCACAAAGAAGAGGGGGTCAACTTATTCTCCAAAGCATCAGAAGGCAAGACAAGAAGCAAAGGATGGAAACTGACCAAAGAGAGAAGCAACCTGGAATTAAGGAGAAACTTCCCAACACTGACAACAATTAACCAGTGGAACAAAAGTTGCCTTCAGAAGTTGTGGGTGCTTCATCACTGGAGGTTTTTAAGGAAGAGACTGGACAGCCATTTATCCAGAATGGTATAGGTCTCTGTAAAGTCCTGCCTCAGCTAGCACTCCCAAGAAAGCAGAACTCTTGAAACAGGGAGTTGGACTAGAAGACCTCCAAGGCCCCTTCCAACTCTGTTATTCTATATTCTCTGTTCTGATCTAATGTGTAGCTTGGAAGAATTAAAAAAAAATAACATCTGAGGCCATATCTGAAATCTGTTCGCATTCCTTTCCCACAAAATCCCATCCCTTCCCAAAAGTTTTTTTTTTAATGGCATGGCAGGAGAGCTAGTTTGTTTTGCTAGGAGCCAAAACTTCTGGCCAACTGACAAGTCAAAAGCCTGCTTAGCCATCTTAGAAGGGTTTGGGCAAGACTGTTGGAGTCCTTCTCCACCCTTTTAAGGGCAAAGCAAGATCCAAAGTCTTCTTTGCAGTAGGTGCACCCCGTGGGCTTGAGGGGATAATTGCTTTTTTCCCCTCCTTTCCAGCTCCAACGGGATCCTCATTAGCTGTCCCTTCACCTCACCTCTCCCCGACCCCTTCACAAGATGCCTGGAGGGGAAGCTGCCAGAAATGTGTCAGTCTAAAATTGGCCGTAGAAAGCGGCATTTGCTCTTGGTGGGAGTCAAAAGTGAGGTCCAATTAGAACATTAGATATCCACTTGCAGATGGAGGAAGCAGCAGATGGCTATCGCGGGGTGGGGGGGCTCCTAATAGGAGGAAGGGGAGGGGAGATTGCATTTGCTTTCCCTCAGTGGCAATTAAATATTTTCCCCTGTTTGATCAGACATTCGAAGAACGATGTAGCAGTGGAGCTGGCCAAGGAGACAGAAACAGTCTGTGGTCTTCTGGCACAGTCTCCATGGGTAGGGAACTGCGGGTGGATGGCAGAGCCCTGTTGAGCTCTTCCTTGTCGCGGTTTATGAGATTAATGAGGATTAGATACAGGAAACCGGATCTGCCTTATATTTTCTTTGGCGTCCTTTTGAGAAGGGTAAGGAAGAGAAGAATAGCTAGAAATCGGGGACCGTGGATAGGGAAACAGGGCGCATGGGATACCAAGCCCCCCATGAATGTGCAAAAGCACGATGGCATGGAAGATCAATGGCGCTACCTGTCTCCTGTTTACCACACAATCCTTTCAGCAGCTCCAAGAAGTTTCCACGCCCGTTTGTACTATTCAAGTGACCCCCGAGGGCACAGAGAAACCTCCAAGTGGCCTCAACGACTCTCAGAAAGAGCGCTAACGACCAGATGACTGCAAGGAATATAAATCTTTCCATTCTCCACCATCCAGTCAGAACTGAAGCAGCCTCTTGGGTGAGAAGCGAAACGTTTTCAAAGAAAAAAAACCCTCAAGAAAGTCCAGTTGCCTTTTGAAAAAGCACCTTTGGGACAACCATGTCCTGGATGACTGAGAATCTCCCTCGACATGGAAGATCAAGTACCATCAACTTGGGAAATCTTGGTGGCATGAGAAATAAGGCACGTGAACATGGGAAAATTTAGGCAATGCTAAAGGATGGGGCTCTCAGACCCTACAGGAACCAGCTCTAGCTCCGTACATAAAAGGTTTCATTTTCATTCCTGATGAACATCATAAGCACAAAAATCACAACAGGGCAGAGATGAACTATTACAGGCATGGAGACCCAAGGAGACCTTGAGAGAAAGTGCTAAAAAAAAAAAAAAAGCAGCAAACTCGGGAATAAATATGCAACAATTTATTTTAAATATTTTTTTTTATCCCATCTTTATTATTTTTATGAATAACTCGAGGGGATGAACATACCAGTACTTCTTCCTATTTTCCCACAACAACAACTTTGTGAGATGAGTTGGGATAAGAAATGTCACCCGGTTGACCTTCATACTAAGACTGCTCTAGAACTCATGGTCTCCTGGTTTGTAGGCCAGCACCTCAACCATAGATTAAAGTAGCTCGTTTATTTCTTCTAGTTCCTCTCCCAAAGCTTTGTAATTATTGATTGCTATAACACTATTCACTGCAATTAGAAGCTAGGTCCTAGTTCAGATTGTATCCATTTAGAACAGCCAAGACCAGTTGTACTACATAGAAAGATGCTTTTTTTTTTTTCCCATTTAAAGTTGGGCTGAAATGCATTTAGCAGTAGAATGTACTAACATCTCAGGAAATGTAATTTAACAGATAGATATATTCAGAACATTTTAGCAGCTCTTTGTTAGACGACATCCTAATCAGATTTACCCTTCATACATCTGTAAAATTGGCACACTCAACCAAGCAAGTCAGCATGCTCAACTGTAGAATTATCTAGGTTTTTAATGAGTCTCTGGAGAGTTTCAACAAAGTCTTCGGCTGCCAAGTTATGTGCAGCTGAACACCACACACAAAGAAAGGGAGAAAGATTTGAAATCTTTCCAGAATATACCTTCCTTAAATCTATGCTCTTTCTTCCAACCTGGTCCTACTGGGAGAAGAACCATGGTCTTCTAAGATGGTGCCAAATATCAAATGTAGAACAGTTGCTTTTTAACCAACACCATTTTCTCCAAAGAATGAGATGTTAGTTGTATGTATGGTAACTAGCAAATTTCTATATTTCTATGCAATGATTAAACCTTCATTAGATTAGCTTATTTCTTATATACTTTTATATACACCTTCAAGGACATGTTTATTAAACAGAAGAGTGAGAGAGGGAGAGAGAGAGAGATCGAGAGAGAGATCCCTCTCTCCAATTTCCATCACTAAAACATAAAGATCAGTGGGATAGTAAAGATTCTGTGGTGGCCACAGAAGAGCATCTTCTCAGTCTGATCCTACACATCGTGGTGTTGTGAGTGTGGTCATAACAAGGTTGCAAAAGCCCAAATATACTCACTGGCTCAAAAAGGACGGAGCTCTCTTTCCAATTACACTTTGGCTGGATTTGCATGGTACATTTTAGCAAGCCAGATAAAGATGTAACAGATGAATTTGAACACGGACAATATTCCCTTGTTTAAGCTTCCACTTTTAGTGTATGATTTAATAGGCGGTGGAAACCAAGCCATTTGATTAGTACTGCATTGTTGTATTGTCCAGTGTTGGAGAAGACTCCTGAGAATACCAAGGACATCCAAGAAAACAAAAAGAATGGATCATCAAATCAATCAGTCAAGAGGTCTTGCTCAAGGCACAAGTGACCAAGCTGAGTGATCCTTCTTCGGACACCTTAGGTCTTTTGAGAAGTCTACCATGCATGAAAGGGAGGAAGGAAAAGGAAGAAGAGGATGACCAGCAACTAAGTGGATGGACTCAGTTGCAGTAGTGATGTGTGCACCATTGAAAGACCTAAAAGAGCAGATTAGCAATAGATAGTTATGGAGAAAATCTATCTATGAAGTCTCTAAGAATCAATACTGATTTGATTGCACATATTCAGTCCATCCATCCATCCGTCCATCCATCCGTCCATCCGTGTATTGTAACAGCCCCTAACATGAGATAAATTAATAACCAGTCAGTTGTTCTTGAGGAAGGTAGATGTTCCCAATCCTAACAGAAGTTGATTGAACATTGTCATTGCAATGCGTGTGTTCACGTGCGCGTATTTATTTCACCCTCCTTCATTCAGTTTACATTCCATGTTTGACATTTACAACGTATTGACATTCTTCCAACTCAATCTGAGAACAGAATGTGAGGAGACACTTAATGGGTACATCATGACATTGCGAATTTTTTAAAAGATCAAATGTCTATCTTTCTCTTTCCCCCTCGCCTCATTCTCATTCATCTTCATTTTATTTACTTGGTCCCATTTCTGGTGCCCAAAGGGAGCTGTAAAAATAACCGATCTTCAGATCAAATACCTATTTTAAAAATCAGGTGAGGCAACTCATGACCCGCACCTATGGAATAGTGGTTAAATAGATTTGTGCATTCACAATGGGACATGCAACAATCAGCTAGAGAGGCTTTGTAGTGAGGTGGCTTGGACCAGGAGAAGGAGAACTAAGGCCACATTCACACTTAGTTCATTCGGTGATCTCTCAACCCAGCTAACTCATAAACTGGTTTGTTGTGAGAAAAAAATTGAAGTGTGAGGCAGGACTGTTGAGCTGCTGAATGAAAGGCAGGAGATAATTCTAACAAACCAATAAATACCAACAACTTTTTTTAGATAATGTTTTCCATCTTCTTGAGGGTATTGATTTTGACCAGCTCAAGAAAAGTAAGGAAGAGGGAAGACAGGATAGTGAAGTTGACCCCAAGAAAGTTCTGATTTGCTTGGATCTGTGCCTCTTCTTCTATCCATCCAAGAAGACTTCAGAAGTAGTGAAACTGTGAGCCACACAGAGGCCTCCAGGCCCAATTGTTACAACATGAGATCTCCTCAGAGTCAACATCAGCAATATTCACCATCATGTTATCCATCTTGGGGCACAGGACTTGTAAATTTTGTAATATCATCAAATTCTTAAATTGCAAGTTCACTTTGGCCCATAAGTCACAAGCTTCTTTTTATCCTTTATGTTTATGGACAAAAAGCCCATAATGGGTTTCCAGTCATTAATAAATGTAGCTATTGTCTTTTCCATAAGCAAACAAATCCATTTTGCCACCTGTGCAAACTCTGTTCTCTTCGTCCAGCTTTCCTCCATTGTGAGTTTTTCACAGTCTTTCCATCTTTTGTGCATATAACACTGCAGTTACCATGTACAAAAACAATCTCCCATAAGTCTTTTCAAGTTGTGCATGAGTCCATCAAGAAAAGTTCTGGCTTTTGTCGTGGTTGATTTTTGGATTGTCAGAAGAAATGGACAAAATCTGTCTCTGGAAAGAAAGGCCCGCCTAGACGTGTCTATCTAAGGACGGAGAAGGATGAAGATAGCAACAGTTTTCCTTATCTGGAAGGGACAGATGAAAAGAGAGAGAAGAAGCATCTAACTGAGGTCCCAGATTTGCCAGGGGCTGCTTCAAGAGGTTATCAGAAAGGTGAGCAATCAAATTTTGGGGGCCTGTTACTATTTATGTGCTCCACACGATCAAAAATAAGTTAACCTCTGAAAACTCAAACCACTTTTTTCACTGTCGGTCCATTTGTATCGGGAATGACAGAGCCATATTTAGCGTTTTTGGAAAGGGGGAGGGAGAAAAGCTATAACTTTTAATTAAAAAGAAAATCTGTTGGTTGGTTTGATTCCTACTTGATTTTGAACCAGGATAAGGAACCAGCTTGTTTCTCACTTAGTGGCATAGCTTAGGAAGGGGTTCTCTGACATTTAAATTAGCTCCATCGGCATGTGGAAGAATTCAGGCATAAAACAAACCTTAAATCTCACTCTACCAGGTCAAATAATATAGGAAGGTTTGAGTTTCTTTTTAAGATAGGTTTTCTTTTCTCCCAGCTCAAAATATCTCTGTAATTATAGAGTTGTGGTTCTGTCTGACACATATTCTGTAAGGCCATAAAAGTAACCATGGCTGCATTTACCATTGATCCAAAAAGTAGAAGCTAGAGACGGTAAAAGGGGGAAAAGTGAAGAAGGGAAAAAGAAATAGAAGGGAAAAACTTGTAGAGACAGATAAGTGGATGGATGGATGGATGGATGGATGGATGGATGGATGGATGGATGGATGGATGGATGGATGGATGGATGGATGGATGGATGGATGGATGGATGGATGGATGGATGGATGGATGGATGGATAGATAGATAGATAGATATAATAATAATAGATAGATATATAGATAGATAGATAGATAGATAGATATATAGATATATATAGATAGATAGATAGATAGATAGATAGATAGATAATATAGTTGATGATGGATAGATAGATAGATATAGATAGATATAGATAGCAAAACAAACAAGCAGAAAAGGTTAGAAACCTGAGTCCATTGTTGTATTCATGTTGGGTTCAAGTAGACCAAAAGCTGTGCCTCATTTTTTTTCCCCCAAGGAGAAAGAAATGGGATTAGAAAGTTTCCTATGATTTGAGATAGAGTTAGATAGATAGATAGATAGATAGATAGATAGATAGATAGATAGATAGATAGATATATAGATAGGATAGATAGATATTAGATAGATAGATAGATAGGTAGGTAGTAGGTAGGTAGGTAGATAGAATATGTGGTATATAGGTAGATCAGATGGATTATAGATAGATTAGATAAGATAGATAGATAGATAGATAGATGATAGATAGATAGATATATAGTTAGATAGATGATAAGGATAGAAAGAAAGTAGATAGATGTAGATGAGATAGATAGATGATAGATATAGTATATAATTATAGATGAGATAGATAGATAGATAGATAGGTAGATAGAATAGGTCGATAGGTATAGGTAGTAGATAGGTAGATATATATAGATAGATGATAGATAGATAGATAGATAGATAGATAGATAGTAATAGATAGTAGATAGATAGATGATAGATAGATAGATAGATAGATAGATAGATAGATAGATAGATAGATAGATAGATAGATAGATAGTAGATAATGATAGATAGATAGATAGATAGAATAGCTAGATAGATAGATAGGTAGATAGATAGGTAGATGGTAGATAGGTTAGTAGATAGATTAGATAGATAGATGATAGTAGATAGTAGATAATAGATAGATGAGATTAGATAGATAGATAAGATAGATATATAGCTTAGATAGATAGATAGATAGATCGATACGATCGATAATAATAGGTTAGATAGATAGTAGAGTAGTATATAGGTAGTAATGATATATAGATAGATGATGATAGATAGATAGATAGATAGATCGATAGAATCGATAGATAATAGATAGATAGGATAGATAGATATATAGATAGAATAGATAGATAGATAGATAGAGATAGATAGATAGATAGATAGATAGATAGATATATAGATAGATAGATAGATAGATAGATAGATAGATGATAGATAGATAGATAGATAGATAGATAGATAGATAGATAGATAGATAGATAGATAGATAGATAGATAGATAGATAGATAGATAGATAAGAGATAAATGAGAGAGAGAGGGAGGATCAAGTAAAAGTTGGGGCTATTCTGAACTAATTATGTATCAGATAGAATTGAAATGTGGTAACTTGTCCACTTTTTTAATATTGCTGAATGATGCTTCATCTGAAAGGAGACTGGCTATATCTACTATTATTAACTTTTATGTTTTTCATCAAATGCTCATTAACGCAGAGAAAAAAGACAATATCCAAAAGGAAAGTTAACAAAAAAAAAAGGCTGTTTTTAATGAGGGAAGGAGGAGGAAGACGGAGAAACAGGCACATCCATCTCTTTATCTCAAGACAAGCCTAGTGTCGCTTTGTATTAGACTTAATTGAGTTTTAAATGAGATTCCGGAACCTTTAATAGGATATTCTGAATGTTCTTTTTATATGAAAGGAGTTCTGAATGTTTGCATTATTAAGCACCAGGCTGCCATGTCTTAAAATTCAAAGAAACGGTTCAACCATCTCCTCCCATCTCTTTGCAAAATCCACCATTTTTCTTTAATGTTCCATGCGGGACTGTCCCCTGGCTCAGATGTGCTAATCTATAATAATAAAATATAAGGTAACAAATAAATAGGATTTTCCCCACAATAGAATCATAGTTTTTCTCCTGACTTCAAGTCAGTGAAGAAATGGCAGCTGCAAGGGGGGGGAAACCCCTTGGGAATATTTATTCGTTTGGATATAATGAAATGTTCTATGTAATCTGAAGAAGAACATTGCTAAATTAGATGAAGCATCCATGGAGACCAACCAAAGAACTAAAAAACAAAAAAAACCCCACAAATTCTAAAAGTTGGAAGCAGCAGTTCTTGTCCTTGGAGGGTATATTAATTCTAAACACTGACTTGCCTCTTAGAATTTAGATCCAAGGAGATGCAACATTTGAGGGGCCACAACTCAATGGCTTCACCAAATGGCTAAGTAAAATACCAGGGGATATTTTCCCATGATATGGGGATAGTTAATGGCAGTTCTGGGAATGGAAAAATGGGTTTTTATGGAAAACCAGTCCCTGCCACCTCTAGCTCCAAAATAAGGGGTGCCTTGCCATCAAAATGCATATCTAAGTTGGGAAGGGTCATACGGAGACTATGGCAAAGAGAATTTAAAGATGAAATGGAAAGTATTTGCCTCCAAGAATTCCACCCATGCTTAGCCTGCCCTTAATTTAGGAGAAAATGCAACTTTGAACATGCAATGAGATTTTGGGATCTTGAGCAGACATGCAGGCCGTAGGCTGCTTATTTATCATCTAGACCATGGATGTCCAACCTTCACAACATGGCTGGCTGGGGAATTCTGGGAGCTGAAGTCCACAGGTCTTAAAGTTGTGAAGGTTGGACACCCCTGGTCTACACCAACATTTTGCTTCCTTTACTGATCAAGCCAACACTTCTTAGAAGCTGACAAGCAAGTACGCAAGGCTAACCTTTCTCAGTTAACCCTGTCAAACTGAAGGTCCATCAAGAAGAGGCTGGTTGAGAAGTGAACATTTTCAGAAGACTTACTGAGTTACTGAGGTCCTGGAATGCTCGGTGGACCAAAAATCAGAACTCTTGCTCTCAGTAGCAAAAGTTCAGGAGATAGCACAAAGTGCTAGGACTAGTTCCACCTGAGGGCCTGACAACATGAAGAGATGAGATATTTCTTGACTGAGCACTCCTCTGATCCTGATTATTTTAATTGTACATAGGATTATAAAAGATGTCTTATAGCCGCCAGCACAAACCCTCCTGTCTGGAAGCTTAACTTGCACGGAAGCCTCCTGAGCTAATTCAGAACTCTTACTAATGCTTAGTGAAACTTTAACCCCAGTGCAATCTTTCTTTTATGCAACTCTTTGGCCAAAGTTAGTTATACTCGTGGAAAACATGGGCTTCAGCAGTGCCTTGAGAATACAAGGTCCAATCTCAGCAGAAAGAAGACAGCAACTGGCATCTGGAGCAGAAGAACAACAAAGAGGATTAGAGGACTGAAGGCTAAAACGTATGAAGAACGGTTGCAGGAATTGGGTATGTCTAGTTTAATGAAAAGAAAGAGTAGGGGTGACACGATAGCAGTCTTCCACTATCTAAGAGAATGCCACAAAGAGGGGGTCAATCTACTCTCCAAAGCACCTGAGGTCAGGATAAGAAGCAACGGATGGAAAATAATCAAGGAGAGAAGCAACCTAGAACTAAGAAGAAATTTCCTGACAGTGAGAACATCAAACCAGTGTTGCCTTCAGAAGTGGTGGATGTTCCATCACTTTTAAGAACAGACTGGGCAACCATTTGTTTGAAATAGCATAGGGCATCCTGGTTGAGCAGAGGGTTAGACTAGAAGACCTCCAAGTCCCTTCCAATTCTCTTATTCTGTTATCCTGGTGGTTTCTGGTCATTGAGCGGGGGGGGGGAGGGTGCACTGGTTAGAATGCAGCATTGCAGACTAATTCTGCTCACTGCCGACTGCCAGCCTTTCGGCAGTTCAAGTCTCATCAGCTCAAGGTTGACTCATCCTTCCATCCTTCCGAGGTCGGTAAAATGAGGACCCAGATTGTTGGGGGCAATAGGCTGACTCTGTAAACTGCTTAGAGAGGGCTGTAAAGCACTGTGAAGCGGTATATAAGTCTAAGTGCTATTGCTATTGAACATGAGATTTCTACTTCACAGCAGACATTGGCCAAGGCTGATCCCTTTTGAAAGACAGCTCAGCAACTCACCAGTCCTTGTGGCAACCCACTCCAGACTCTTGTCCAAAAGCATCTACTTTTGTCTACTACAATAAAATGTCATATAGGGCATGAAGTAAGAGAGAATCAGGATGTTGTTATGCCTGCGGCCACCCAGTTTTCAATGAGATACAAATGTTATCTCCATGGTAATTACATCTCAGCTGCCCCCACAAATTTCATCTCTATCTTGCAATGGGTTTGCCCACACATTTCGCTCAAAATAGATTCCCTTCTCATCAGTCGGGAATCTGTGCTAATTTCATGTTATTAGCATCCAGCTTCCTGTGGATCGCCCCAGGACCGGCCTGTGGTTTCAGAAAGGAAGCTAAATACCATCACCATTAGAAAAAAACCTACCCTTCCCGGTGAAGGTATCTCAGGTATCTTTCCCAGAAGCATTGCTCCAAGTTCTCATTCCCCAACTTGGTGCCCTCCAGAAGAGCCTTGATCAGTTTTCATTCAGGTTGGTTTAGTGTCTCTCAACCTTAGCAATTTTAAGATGGGTGGACGTCAACCCATCTTAAAGTTGCTGAGGTTGAGAAACACTGGGTTTGGTGAAAGAAAAAGTTATGTACAAATCCTCTCAAAGTTAAACAAAACATTTGTGGAAATGCTCATGAGTGGAGCACGGATATTTAATATTTATTTAGTGGAAAGAAGACCAAAACATACAGTATGTACATAAATACGGTTATGTACATCTGTGTCTAAGTTATTACCATTTTAGACAAATATAAACAGTGGCAGCGGAATGCTTGTTAGCATTAAAACAACTCAGAAAAAGCTTTAATAAAATAAAAAACTAAAAGACAAGAGTTGGGAGGAAAAAAACGTTCACAAAAAAAATAAGAGAAATTTCTCTCCTATCCTCCAGTGTAAAAATAAAGTGTCATATTCATCGAGATCTTTACAATTCCATTTTTAAAATTTAAGCTAAACCGAGAGCATATGGAATCATTTTGACCAATCTTGTCTCTCTGCCAATAAACAAAGCCTCCAAAGACTGAGATTTCACACCTCTCCTCAAGTCAATCTCTAGAATCTGATAGGAGAGAAATTCTCTTATTTTTTGGGTGCATGTTTTTTTTCTCCCAATTCTTTTAGTTTATATTTTATTTGCATTCTTTTAGAGAGTCATTGAGGCCACTTGGAAGTTTGCCTGTGTCCTCAAACCTCCAAGTATAATAATAATAATAATAATAATAAAGTTGGAAGGGACCTTGGAGGTCATCGAGTCCAACCCCCTGCTCAGGCAGGAAACCCTATACCATTTCAGACAAATGGCTGTCCAGTCTCTTCTTAAAAACTTCCAGTGTTGGAGCATTCACCGCTTCTGGAGGCAGGTTGTTCCACTGGTTAATTGTTCTAACAGTCAGGAAGTTTCTCCTCAGTTCAAGGTTGCTTCTTTCCTTGACTAGTTTCCATCCATTACTTCTTGTCCTGCCCTCAGGCGCCTTGGCCTCAACGACTCTCTAAAACAGGGGTCCCCAACCCCCGATCCATGGACCGGTACCGGGCCACGGCATGCCAGCAACCGGTCCACAAAACAAGCAAAGCCCCATCCGTGGGATGCAGGCAGCACACAAAACCACGCACACTCCGGTCCGTTGAAAAACCTCTCTCCACAGAACCGGTTCCTGGTGCCCAAAAGATTGGGGACCTCTGCTCTAAAAGGATGCAAATGACCAACTGTCTGCAAGGAGTATAAATCCTTCCATTCCCCACCATCCAGTCAGAACCGAAGAAGCTTCTTGGATGAGAAGTGAAATGTATTCAAAGGAAAAGAAGGAAGTCCAGTTGCCTCTTGAAAAAGCACTTTTGGGACAACCGTGACCTGGATGGCTGAGAATCTCCATAGACCTGAACCCTTGTTGATTTATCCTGCCCTTCCTTTACTAAGCTTCAAATGATTAATCTGCTAATTTGAACCTCTGGAAAGGATTCAGCCATCTAGATATTATGCTTTTATTGAGAGTCCAAACCAATGGGGAGAAATGTAGACTTCTCTTCTGCACCCAATTAGCCAAAGGACCATTATTTTATCAAAAGCTTGGAATTGTTTACTTAGATGCTGAGTCCAATAAGCATCGGAGCCAACAGCGAGCCTTTTCGGAAAATTACCAGAGGTCTTTAATTTTCTTGTCACTTATAGGGGAAAGATTACAGTATCAATATTAGCCAACTTTCTGACCGTTACCTTAATTTATAAACTCATCAAACATTTTGAACTACCTCTGTTCCAAATACATTGAATCAGAATCAGAATAGAGCTGGAAGGGACCTTGGAGGTCTTCTAGTCCAGCCCCCTGCTCAAGCAGGAGAATCTATACCATCTCAGACAAGTGACTTTCCAGTCTCTTCTTAAAAATCTCCAATGATGAAGCACCCACAGCGTCTGGTGGCAAGCAGTTCCACTGGTTAATTGTCCTCGCTGTTAGGAAGTTTCTCCTTAATTCCAGGTTGCTTCTGTCCTAGAATAGAATAGAATAGAATAGAATAGAATAGAATAGAATAGAATAGAATAGAATAGAATAGAATAGAATAGAATAGAATAGAATAGAATAGAATAGAATAGAATAGAATAGAATAGAATAGAATAGAAGGGACCTTGGAGGTCTTCTAGTCCAGCCCCCTCCTCACACAGGAGAGCCTATACCATTTCAGACAAGTGACTGTCCAGTCTCTTCTTAAAAAACCCCACAATTTCTGCAGGCAAGCTGTTCCACTGGTTAATTGAGGTGACTTTCCTTCCCCCCTCCCGTCCCTTCTTTCATCATACGCTCCTTTAACCCCCATGCAACTGACACAAGAAACGTGGTCGCCAAATGGGGTGGCATCGGTGGGGTGCAGATAAGAATGGTCCAATTTTAGGCAATCTGCCTGGGTCATTTTCTACCCTCACCCATTTTGCAAGATGAAAGCACTCTGACCAGTGTTAAGAGCAAATCGGGAATGGCTGCTGTTGGATCAAAACCGGTAATCAAGTCAAACCTTCCACAGGTATTGACTTTTATTTACAAGCTTGCAGCTGGGTGGAAATATGAGATTTCATTTCCTTTCCTTCCGTGAGCAAAATGGAGATAAGAGCATTGAGGCTTTCATTTCCCTTTATTATTAGATGGAAAGCAACTTTGTATTTGCTGAATGATTTTTTTAAAAAAAAAATTGCATTTCGGGCACTCGCGGTCAAAAGGAAAAAAAAACAGCATGTTCTGTGAAGTTGATCGCATTTCATGCTTGGTGGTGTTTTTATACGGCTTTGCAGTTGTGTTGTGCTGTTATACCAAGCTAAACCAAAGCACAAACAATGTAAAATAAGTATTTAGGTGAGAAAGTAGCCCCTTTTCAACTATGCCTAAGGAGAAATTTCCTGACAGTGAGAACAATTAATCAGTGGAACGACTTGCTTTCAGAAGTTGTGGATGCTCCAATTCTAGAAGTATTTCAGAAGAGATTGGGCAACCATTTGTGTGAAATGGTACAGGGTTTCCTGCCTGAGCAGGGGGTTGGACTAGAAGACCTCCAAGCTCCCTTCCAACTCTGTTATCCTGTTATCTTCTCCCAGGTTGTGAGTGTTACAAATACTGCCTGGATCCTCAAAACATTTCAGTAAGATCCTAAGAGTGTGGTATCCGTTCTTGTTGAGGATTTTGTTTTTTGTCCGCTTCTGACACCTTGTTCTTCGCTAGAAGACAGCACAGCTTCTACTTCCCTACAAGTGGAAGCGCAGCCTAACAGGCTGCTTGGTACAGGAATAAATCTCTCCAGATCTCATGCGGGTCTTCCTACAAAAGCTCGCATCTCCTGGTCCAAGTTGTTTATTCCTGTGCAATGACAAAGATTGCAAATCTGCTGGGGTTGCCGTCCCCAGGAATGTGAGGGCTGCGGCTTGTTTGCACACCCAACACAAAGAACATATGCAAATCCAAATTGTTCCGGCTTTGAAGAGCTCCTTCTTTCAAACGCTGCCCGATTTTGATGTATGCTTGAATTTCTAAGAAGAATGTTTCCCCTTGATTGAATTTGAGCTTTTTATCTTGCTTGGCCCGGCAAAATAATGAAGGGAATAACTTAAGGTATTAACCCTGTAGAACCTCTTGTGGGCAACAATTTATAGGTCTGCAAATGGAAAGGAGGGGGGGGAGAATGGAAAAGGCTTATCCTATCCAAGAATTAGGCACAGGATTCTCTACTGGATACCAGCACAGTGAAATGCCAAAGAGTTGTCACTGGAGCCATCCTCGACTTAACAAACTCTGCCAACAGCTTGTGTTGAGATGGGCAGCAGACAAATTTAATCAATAAATAAATATGTTGCAGTTGGTCAGTTCAGTTTGCTTGACTTTGCAAGTGTGGGACAACCAAACAAGCTGAAGATTAGATACAGGCAAGCTATATTGGGTTTCCTGCCTGAGCAGTGGGTTGGACTAGAAGACCTCCAAGGTCCCTTCCAGCTCTATTCTGTTCTGTTCTGTTCTGTTCTGTTCTATTCTATTCTATATTCTTTTCTATTCTGTTCTATATTCTATTCTATTCTATTCTATATTCTATTCAATTTGTAATTTTATTCTATTCTGTATGCTATTCTATTCTATTCTATTCTATATTCTTTTCTATTCTATTCTATTCTATTCTATATTCTATTCTATTTGTAATTTTATTCTATTCTGTATGCTATTCTATTCTATTCTATTCTATATTCTTTTCTATTCTATTCTATTCTATTCTATATTCTTTTCTATTCTATTCTATTCTATTCTATTCTATCCTATTCTATTCTATTCTATTCTATTCTATATTCTTTTCTATTCTATTCTATTCTATTCTATTCTATTCTATTCTATTCTATCCTATTCTATCCTATTCTATCCTATTCTATCCTATTCTATTCTATTCTATTCTAAACACGTCTCCTTGGAATGACAGTTAAAGGTAGTCCTCAACTTATGACCAGGATTTCTGTTGCTAAGCAAGGCAGTTCTTAAGTGAGTCTCAGCCAATTTTATAACCTTTTTTTTTTTACCACGATTGTTAAGTGAATCGCTGCAACTGTTAAGTGGTGAAGAGCCAGTTGGGTCTAGTGGTTAGGGCACCGGGCTAGAAAGCAGGAAACTGAATTCAAGTCCTGCCTTAGGCATGAAAACCAGATGGGTGACTTGGGGCCAGTCCCCCTCTCTCGGCCCCACCCACCTCACAGGGTTGTCGTTGTGGGGAAAATAGGAGGAGGGGGGGTGTTGGATACTTTTGTTGCCTTGAGTCATTTGTAAACGTAATAAAAGGGGCATCAGTGAACGAATGAGTGGCTGCTAGCTTCCCCTTTTCACTTTGCTTGTCTGGAAGAGCCAGAAATGGCGACCGCGTGATCCCGCCCGGACCTTGGAAAGCCACACGGATCTCAGCAGGCAAATCGGAACCAACGTTAGACAAGCATTGGCTGATCTGGAACTGCTTGAATTCCCTCCGCCCAGTGAAGCCAGTTTGGATCCAAAACCAGTCCAGAAGCAGCCAAAAGAAGAGTATTTTCCCCTTCTCCCCAGCATGAGGGTGTGTGTGTGTGTGTGTGTGTGTGTGTGTGTGTGTGTGTCTCTTTGTGTAACCCTCTAAATCAGAATGCTAAAGTCTCATTTTAATGGCAGCCTTTTACGGCCGACCCCCGTGTCCTGTACTCCTCAATGTCTAAACCACAGAAAAAGATTTTCGTACTTTGGAAGCATCACATCTAGTAGTATTACCGCAAGCACCAGTCTCACACACACACAAAGACACACATAGAAAGACACACACTGGCAAAGGCGTTGCAAGGGAGAAAAGGGGAACTCCCTTTGAGCAGCCATTAGAAAGGCTGCATCAGAATCGGCAGGCACAGCTGCTCCTCTCCAGGGGAGACCACCGAATGGCTAAGAAAGAGCATATTTTGCCCCCCAGGGGAGGAAGGTGGCGTCCTCACTGCTCCACTGAGTGGTATTAAGAGTGACCAGTTGGGTGCAATTACAAATAAGAGCCTGTCCCCCTCCTCTCCCCCATCACAGGCACACCCGCGTACAGGAGAATCTGGGAAAGCCGATGTTTCTGGTCACCTGAGCTTGAAGGAGGTGTTAGACATTCTTGCAAGGAGGGTGAGGATCCAACAGACAAAAGGAAACAAGAGCTCTGCAGCGTGTCCTGAGGGTGGGGGCTCCCCTCCTGCCTGTTAGATAGGTAGATGGGGGGGGAGAGACAGAAAGAGAGATGAATAGATAAATAGATGGATGGATGAGAGACAGAGAGAGAGAGAGAGAGAGAGAGATATGAATAGATAAATAGATGGATGGATAGATGAGAGAGAGAGAGAGAGAGAGATGAATAGATAAGTAGATGGATGGATGGATAGATATGAGAGAGAGAGAGAGAGAGAGAGAGAGAGAGAGAGAGAGAGAGAGAGAGAGAGAGATGAATAGATAAATAGATGGATGGATAGATGAGAGAGAGAGAGAGAGAGAAGGATGGACAAGCAGGCAGATAAATGGACAATGGATGGATAGATGGTGGATGGAAGGGAAGGAAGGAAGGAAGGAAGGAAGGAAGGAAGGAAGGAAGGAAGGAAGGAAGGAAGGAAGGAAGGAAGGAAGGAAGGAAGGAAGGACAAGCAGACCGATAAATGGACAATAGAGATAGATAGATAGATAGATAGATAGATAGATAGATAGATAGATAGATAGATAGATAGATAGATAGATAGATAGATAGATAGATAGATAGATAGATAGATAGATAGATAGATAGATAGATAGATAGATAGATAGATAGATAGATAGATAGATAGATAGATAGATAAGGATCGACACTATCCACTGGGTGATTCCCTCCCCTCCCCCACCCAAGGACGGAGCCTTCATTGGCATTCCGCAGAGACCGTCTGCTTCCCTACAAACATTTGGGGAAAACCTTGGGATGCCGGTTGAGGGGAACCTCCTCAGATGCAGGCCAGTTCCTCTGTTGCCATGGCAACGGCACCAGGGGCTGCCAGCAGCGCTGGGCTAAAGAATGGGCCAGTTCAGCGTGCGGCAGGATGTGGGGGGGGGGCGAGGTGGGGGGAAGCTGATTGTTATGCTGGGAGCAACATCTCATAAAGATCACCCTGCGGAGAATCTCTCTCTCTCTCTCTCTCTTTTTTCTTCTTCTTCTTTTTTCCTTTTCCTCCCCAGCTCCATCTGTATGCCTCCTGCTGCCTCCTTCGCCTCACCCATAAGCCACAGGCTCTGCTCTGGGAGGGGAAGGAGGCAGGGTGGCGGCTGGGGAGCACTGGGGAACGTGCGATGCATTCTCATGTTTTCATCTCCGTTGGTTTCAGCCCTGCCAAGCGAGGGAAGCTGGAGGAATCTTCGGGAAAGGAAGATTCTTGCAGAGGATGGAGACCCAGGTATGTAAGTTCGGGGGGGGGGGGGTTGTTGCACGGCGCAGCATATCTTTGCAGCGCAATTTACGCAGATGCACCTAGAGACCCTCCCAGGTCATTAATCCTCACCTAACACGGAAGGGTGATGCTCTAAGGCAGGGATCTGCAACCTTGACCACTCTAAGACTTATGGACTTCAACTCCCAGAATTCCCCAGCCAGCCATGCTGGCTAGGACATGCTGGGAGTTGAAGTCCACAAGTCTTAAAGTGGCCTAGGTTGGACACCTCTGCTCTATGACAAGGGGAGCCCATATTGATTGAGTTGCGGAAGTAACAACAATCTCAGAAAGTCATTTATGAATTAACCTCTTGCTTGGGGCTGAGGCTTTCTCGGCTTCGGAAACAGCTCAGTGGCTACTCATATTGGCTACCAAGACTGACTCAATTTCGTATTTTTGGCATCACCCCACACTCTCCCTTCCATCATGGGGCAAAGTGACCCCTCCCTTGACCGAACAAGCGTCTTTTGTTTCTTCCATTGTTTAAATTTGTGGGAAACCCACTCCAGTTGCCCATAGCATCCTTTTCATTTCATGACATAATCAGAGTTGAACCGGACTTTTTTCTTTTTTTCTGTTTAAAACACTCTTAGATTTTCTCCCCAACCACAATACGTGTGGCCTTCTCATTGTGTGTTGTGATTAATTAATGCTTATCATCCAGCAGTGTTACGGAGACTAAACCAGGCATGATTTTTTTTAAAATTTATTTTATTTTTGGATTTCGAGGAGGCAAAAGCTCGACTGCCCTCTTGGGCCTTCCTCAAACCCTCATCAGAAATCTGCATTTCTTTTTTATTTTTTTTAAAATCGCCACTCCAGAATGAGTGAGGTTGTCAAAAGGCAAACACCTCCGAATTATATCCGCAATCAAACGTTGCCGGTGCAATCAGTGTCTGATGCGGCCTGCTGAAATCAAACAAAGCCGTATATCGTATCTCGCTAAGGTGGCAGGAGCAAGCAATTCAATTTTGGAGAGTGTGAAGCTGTCAGATTTATGAATATGGATGAGACAGATGGCGGTGAAGACTTCAGGGAAGGGGGGGGAAGGAACATTGGTTGCTGATTAGCTCCAATAAATTGGAAGATTTTGTTTTGTTTTGGACTGAAATTCCGACGCCACGAAGCTCACCTTTGCAGAAAGAAACCCAAAATAGGAGTAAGGTTGATGGAGATGGACAAGTAGTCCTCGCGTTATGGCCACAATTGAGCCCAAGCTTTCTGCTGCTAAGTGAGACATTTGTTAAGTGAGTTTTTCCCCATTTTATGACCCCTTTCTTGCCACCGCTGTCAAGTGAATCACTGCAGTTGTTAAGTTAGCAATGCGGTTGTGAAGGGAGTCTGGCTGGCCCCTTGAGTCTGCTTGTCAGAAGGTGGCAAAAGACCCCAGGATATTGCAACCGTCGTAAATATGAGACGGTTGCCAAGCAACTGAATGTTGATCACGTGACCGTGGGGAATGCCGCAATGGTGGTGTGAAAAATGGTTGTAAGTCACTTTTTCCAGTGACATTGTAACTTCCAACTGTGACTAAATGAACTGTTTAGTCGCAGTTCAACTTACAACCGTTCGCTTAGTGACTGTTCGCCATTACAACGATGCTGAAAAAAGTGACTTATGACCGGTCCTCACACGTACAACCGTTGCAACATCCCCGTGATTAAAACTCAGTTGCCTGGCAACCAGCTTGTCTTGACAATGGTTGTAGCATCCTGGGGTTCTCCTGATCGCCCTTTGCAATCTTCCCAGCCGCCTTTCGACAAGCAGAGTCAATGGGAGAAGCTGGATTCTCTTTTACGACCGTGGGATTCCCTTAACAACTGCTGTGCTACACTTAACTGTGGCAAAATCAGGCACAATTCCCCTAAAACTGCCTTATTTAGCAACAAAAATTCTGCTCCCAACTGTGGCCATAAGATAAGACATTTCCACCTACACTTGTGTATCAAAGATCCTCCAGATTCCGCAGTTTTTAACCCAGCATTTCTGCATTTGCCCGGTCACTTCTGGTGAGTAGAATTCATTAATTAACATTAATTTTCAGTTATGCTGCCCATCTCCCCTCCAAGGCGACAAGTTGCAGCAAGCAAGAGTTGTCACACAGGTGAGCGATCTGAAGGCTGGGAGGAAGGATCCAGTCCCTTTCTTGAACGCAGGGACCCGTCAGAGGCAAAATATTCCTTTTTCCCACGGCGTACAAGAACAAGGCCAGCCAAACGCCTGTAAATGTTGTAAGGCTGCTTGTTGCATCCCAGTGAAACATGACAGTTAGGATGGGGATTTGCTGAGGAGAGGGTGAGCCCCATTCTTTGTGGTCCCCCCCCCCATTGGGAGAAAAAGCTCTGGGTTGCTGTCGGAGGCAGATGACCAGATGAAAACAAAGACCGTTCGGATCCCCACCCAGCTTCTGCACGCTGCCGTCAAAGGTTATCTCCTTCCACAGACTGAAGAAGATAACCTTTGTTTATGTCAAATGTCATTTATTTTTCTTTTGTGCCTTGGCCTTTCAAAGACATCAAGCCAAACTTTTTCTCCAGTTGCGTTTACGTTGGCAACTGGAAGAAAAACAAAATCTTTGCCAGTTCTGTTGTAGCACAGCCTGTCACGTCGAAAGATCTGTGGTTAGCTCTCTGCCCTCTATTTTCAGAAGCCTCCAAGGTTATGTCTATCTTTGCCGAAGAGAAATGCTGATTTTTTAAAAAAAACAAAAAACAAAACTAGAGTAGAAACCAACCACTTTTTCCAAACAAGATCATTTTACATTTGGAGACAATATTCCTGTGAGGAGCTTTCTGTCTTGCTCATTACCTTCCCAGATGGACTAAATTCAATTTCTGATTTTAAGCTGTACTTTCTGGAAATGTGTGTGTGTCTGTGTGTGTGTGTGTGTGTGACTGCCTGCATGCATGCGTGGGTGTGTTTTTCTGTTCTTAAAAATATATCAGGACATCGCACTGGAGGGAAACCTGATTGCCGCACCTGCACAAACATTTCCCATCTAATACAGCTTCCAGAAAAACATTTTTCTAAGCAAAAGACACCAGAGTCTCTCGTAGAAGAAAAACCACAATCAAACAGATTCCACACTCAGCAATAGCAACTGCGAAGTTTAAAATCGCTTCGATATTTTTCTAAACTTGCTCTTTTGCGGGGCTGCCACAGAGAAGAGGGGGGTCAAGCTTGACCCCTAATTCTCCAAAGCACCAGAAGGCAGGACAAGAAGCAACCAGATGGAAACTAATCAAGGAGAGAAGCAACCTAGAACTAAGGAGAAATTTCCTGACCGTGAGAACAATTAACAACAAAGAGCAACAAAGATGATTAGGGGACTGGAGGTTAAAACATATAAGGAAAGGTTGATGGAATTGGGAATGTCTAGTTTAATGAAGAGAAGGAGGAGGGGGGGCAGGATAGCAGTGTTCCAATATCTCAGGGGCTGCCACAAAGAAGAGGGAGTCAAGCTATTCTCCAAAGCGCCTGAAGGCAGGACAAGAAGCAACGGATGGAAACTAATCAAGGAGAGAAGCAACCTAGAACTGAGGAGAAATTTCCTGACAGTGAGAACAATTAACCAGTGGAACAACCTGCCTCCAGAAGTTGCAGGTGCTCCAATTCTGGAAGTTTTTCCGAAGAGATTGGGCAACCATTTGTGTGAAATGGTATGGGGTTTCCCGCCTGAGCAGGGGGTTGGACTAGAAGACCTCCAAGGCCCCGTCCAGAACTGGGCAGAGGATCTTAAAGCAATGAAATCAGCAAAGTGTCAACGCTGCTAACATCTTAACTGCTTAACTCAGGGATAGGCAACCTTGGCTCTTTTATGACTTGTGGACTTCAACTCCCAGAATTCCTGAGCCAGCCATGCTGAGGGGAAAGGGAGAGGTTTCCAAGCTGAGCCGTGCTGGCTGAGGAATTCTGGGAGTTGAAGTCCACGAGTCATAAAAGAGCCAAGGTTGCCTACCCCTGGCTTAACTTCTCAACCATCCACTAAACATCTATTTATTTCATTCTCACCTTTACATCCTTCTCATTTTTGAATAGGTAGACAGCACTCCATCCCTTAATTGCTTCAAATATTTTGATGGCTAAAATACCACCATCTATGGATTTCAATTTTTTTTTTTTGAATAGATATGTTCTGCTTGTATCTATTGGTCCCCCCAGTGACATATCTCTGATGCTGGGATCGCACAGTTTTTTCTCCCATATTCATAACCATTCAGCCCCAATTATACCATGTTATGAAGTTACAAGTGTAGGCTTCAAATCTACACTTGTAGCTTCAAGGTCCAGCAAGCAAATATGAATACGATGACAAGAGTTAGTTAGTTCTTTGATTTGTTGGCCTTCACAGTCACAAGACCCTCAGCAGCTAAGAAGATATAGAAATACAATGAAGTATAAAAACAGGGGGAAACCATAAAGTTTGGGTTCCTGCTTCTGTTAGTAACTGTGATTGCCTCCTTTCTTGTTGAGAGTATGCACAGAAAAGACCACCAGATTTGGCCTTTGCATACTAAACAGAGTCTTCAAGCTCACCTGGCTAAGGTCCACACTGATTGCATCTCCCTGTACGTTGAGCACCTAAATTTAGGATACTCATTATTTGGCGTGACTTTTCGAAACTAACAATGGTGGCTCTAACATATATATATCAACAACCCTTGATTGAAGACGAGCTGTGCTTTTTTCTGAACTGGCAATCCTCATGCTTCACTAGCTTCTAAACTACACAAATAGAAAATGTTCTGTGTTGTTTTGTCCTTGGCCAGCGCCCAGAAAACTTCAGCAGTTCACAAATGCTGTTGCCACACTATTTACCGTGTAGGGGAGGACCTATCACTTTTATCTGAAGTCCAAAACTGGGAGGTCAACTTTTAGTTGAGCGCCAAGGAGTCAAACACCAGTCAGGCCCTAAGCACAGAAAACATCAACAGACTGAATCTGGAAGAAGTTAAGGAGCCTCGCAATTCTAGGCAACTGCATCCTGGAGGTACTGAGGGTGTTTCACCTGAAGAAGAGAAGACTACAGGGAAATATGAAAGCTGTCTTCAAGCACCAGAGGGACTATCCTGTAGAACAGGGGTCCTCAACCTTGGCAAATTTAAGACTTGTGGACTTCAATTCCCAGAATTCCTCAGCCGACCTTTTGGGAGTTGAAGTCCACAAGTCTTAAAGTTGCCAAGGTTGAGGACCTCTGCTGTAGAAGATAGCCACTGAATTGTTCTGAATTGTTCCAGAGCACAAGAAACAATGGTTTTAGATTGCAAAGAACTAGATTTTGGAGGTTGTTGTTCAGTCACTAAATTATGTCTGACTCTTCACAACCTCGTGGACCATAGTACACCTGGCTCCCCATCCTCCAGTTTCTCTCAGAATTTGCACAAGTTCATATTCATTGTGTCAATGACGCTATCTAACCATCTCACCCTCTGCCGTCCCCTTCTCCTTTTGCCTTCCATCTTTCCCAACATCAGAGTCCTTTCCAATGAGTCCTCTCTTCTGATTAGGTGGCCAAAGGATTTGAGCTTCAGCTTCCATACCTGCCCTTCCAAAGAACAGTCGGGTTGATTTCCTTTGGGTTAGAGTTCTTTTTAGTTAGAGATCAGCAAATATTTCTGCCAGTTGCACCATAATGGAACATATTGCCTCAGGAGATGGTGGACCTTCTGGAGTTGTTTCAGAAAGCTGGGAGACCATCTGGGGAGATGCCATAACAGTGGATTTTCCCACCAGGCAGTGGAAATGGACTTGATGAACATCAAGATGCTTCCAACTCTTGATATTCTATGATTCTGTGAAGATGGAAGCAAAATGTTAGTGGCAAGCTGGACCCATGCTAGGAAATTGATAGCTGGGGTGAGTTTTTTGATAGTGTTGCACTCACCCTAGAAAAAATAGATTCATGGATTGGGGACAGAAGATCTGAAAAGTTTTAGATGACAAAAACGGTTTCATAGGATGCTAACACAGCACCAAACTCCTTTTTATCTGTCTGTTATCCTCTGGATTTTGCTTAGTCAAGACCTCCAAGGAAAAAGTGATTACCAAAACGTATTACAGCACAGTGTGCAATCTAGATGCTTGCATGAAGATTTATCTGTTTGTTTAGATAAATAGATAAATCTTCATTTGGATAAATTAATTTACCTACTTTTTAAAAAAATCTTTGTGGGCTGGTAAATACATTTTCCACTATCTAGACATGGCAGAGTTTTCAGACCAATATCATCCTGCACACAAACACATATACACACCCTTCTAGAAAGTTATACAATCTGTTCTTTCCAGAAGTATTTGGGGTTCCCCCCCCACACACACACACAAAGATGGGGTTGTGCAAGTGGCTTATTTACCATTAAAAGATCTCTAGGAAAGGCAAACTCATTGATGAATATTTTAAACTGTTGACATTACAAGTCCCCAAAACCAAAAAAAAGGGGGGGGGGAATCCAGTTTGCTTTTCTAGCAGAATTGTCACTACTCTGGATTCTTTGCAGTTAAATATTGTGATGGGTGTTTAATATGCACAGCTGCCTGTTATTCCTGTCTAAATCACAGCTGGGTAATCCAAGGCTGTGGATAGAATTTCAACTTTTCTTATTCTCTCCTTTGCCATCAGCCTGCAATTTCGGTGATTTATTTCTTTCTGAAGGGCTGTCAAGCGGAAGGCAAAATAGCTTGTTCTCAGTTGCTCTCAAGGTCAAGGCTGGAACCACTGGGCTCAAATAGCAGAGAGGCACATTTTGGTTACATATCAGGATTGGTTTCTATGTGATATTGATGGCCTGGAATGGAGCAAACTACTTTTTGAAGTAGTGGAGGAATGAAGTAGTGGAAAGGTCCCCTATTTTCTGGAAGGGTTTAAGAAGAACCTGGAACCCTAAGCTGAAGATACTCTAGCTATGTCATTCCTGCTTTGAGATGAAGATGGGATGAGTGGACCCATTCCAAGACTCTTCCGAAATCTTCATGGCCCCATGCGTGCAATTGCACAGAGATGGTAGGTCATGGAAGGATAGGTAGGACATGGAAATAGTTGGATCCAGCAGTCAGCAAGAGAGGTTAGAAGCTGTTTAGGGCTATGCCAATGTTCTCCAAACCACCAAATCATCTAATGGAGACCAGAAGTTTGATTGTGCCCAGTTTCTGGCACAGAGAGGTGTCCCCCAATAAACACCCACTTTGAACGAGAGATCTTCTGGCTTGTCTTGAGGGTTGGGATGCAACAATAGATAAAGAATTATGCGTCCCAGCCCTCAAGAAGGTTCTCCCATCTCCAGGAGTTGTACAGCAGATGACTCAAGTTTGCCATGATGGTGTTGTTGTGAAAAGGAAGTGGGAACAGTTGTACTTTTACACTTTTGGTGGAACATGTTTGGACAAGAAGCTCTCTGGAGGCTTGCCTCAGTTGAAACCTGCCTCCCCCAATGTTGCAATCATCCATTCACTGGATTCTTCTTTTGGTCCCCAAAAGTGTCATCTCCCTAAGGAAAAAGGTGTATTTTCCTGTGTTCCATTCACCAGTTGCTTGGAGACAACAGATGAACATGTATTAGGAGAATGAGAAGACTGCAGAGATTGGGAATGGACCTCTCTTGAACTTCTGTGGGCCCCTAAAGATATCAAACTGTGTGGTTTGAGCAAGAGAAGAGAGGGAGGGGGCAAATCTCAGGTTTCCCAAAGCATACCTCTGAGTCGAAAATAATAAATTTTCATTAAAAAGCAACAGGAAGAAAGACAAGCCAAAAGCAAATGACGAAGGTGCTTAGGTTAATTAGGACTAATGGAAACAAGTGTGATTAAGTATTAATCACCCTCTACTTACTGTCCACAACAGCATTAAAACCAGCCTATTCCTCCCAATTTCACTTTCATTAGCCAGGCGTATAAACAACATTATGAGTTTTCTCTCTTCTCGTCTTTAACCATTTTTTTTAAAAAAATAAAATAATAATAATAAGAGTGCGTGGGAGGCAAATAAGAAGCAGATCGGACACATAAATGAAGGAAGCTTTTTTCAATACAAAACTGACATTTTTTTTGACATTTGAAAGCATTCATTATTCATACATTGTCGGAGCCAGATTTTCCAAAACAATGTCTTTGCTGACGCCGGATCTAGGACTCAAAAAAAAAATGAGAATTTCTGATTGGGGGATGCTACTCAGTTGGAAAACTGTATTTTTGCGTTTTGTTTTCTTCAAAAAAATAAAATTTGCCTCTAAATTCTATTATTAATTAAGTGATAGCATTAGCATGCATCTGTAGAGTTTGCACAAATGGATATATCAAGGATCAGGGTGAAAATTTCCAGCAGAAAGAGTTCAAATGTTTCTTTCAGTTGAGCACTGAGCAATTTATAGAAGAATGCCATTTCCAGTGCCCTCCTTTCAACCGTAGCTTAAGGTGGCCCTCCAGAAGGTTGGTGAAAAAGAATTAAGAAGTCAACATCTCAAACATTTTCCAGAGCCTGCAGTAAGAGATAAAAGGGTGCAACTAAGAATATATCTCACACCTTATTGCAGCCAGCAAACCAACTTTTGATTTTCAGGTCTACATTTCCGCCCATGGAGAATATACATTTTATAAATCTTGAATATCAGGTAAGCATGTCTGTGGAGATTCTCAGTCATTCAGGTCATAGTTGTCTCAAAAGTGCTTTTTTTTCTTTTTTCAAAAGGCAACTGGTTTTTTGAGGGAGGAGGAGGAGAAGGGAGGAGGAGGAGGAGGAGGAGGAAGAAGAAGAAGAAGAAGAAGAAGAAGAAGAAGAAGAAGAAGAAGAAGAAGAAGAAGAAGAAAGAAGAAGAAGAAGAAGAAAAGAAGAAGAAGAAGAAGAAGAAGAAGAAAGAAGAGAAGAGGAGAAGAAGAAGAGAAGAAGAAGAAGAAGAGAGAAGAAGGAAGAAGAAGGAGGAGGAGGAGGAGGAGGAAGAGGAGGAGGAGGAGGAGGAGGAGGAGGAGGAGGAGGAGGAGGAGGAAGAAGAAGAAGAAGAAGAAGAAGAGAAGAAGAAGAAGGAAAGAAGAAGAAGAAGGAAGAGAAGAAGAAGAAGAAGAAGAAGAAAGAAGAAGAAGAAGAAGAAGAAGAAGAAGAAGAAGAAGAAGAAGAAGAAGAGAAGAAGAAGAAAGAAGAAGAAGAAGAAGAAGAAGAAGAAGAAGAAGAAGAAGAAGAAGAAGAAGAAGAAGAAGAAGAAGAAGAAGAAGAAGAAGAAGAAGAAGAAGAAGAAGAAGAAGAAGAAGAAGAAGAAGAAGAAGAAGAAGAAGAAGAAGAATAATAATAATTATGTCCTCTTTTCCTTCCTCCAAAAACAGTCTGGTTGCCTTTTGAAAAAAGAAAAAAGAACCTTTGAATTCAGCTAAGGATTATTGCACTAGAAAAGTTTGGTCTGGGAACATCCTTAGAAGTTCTCAAAAGGTGCAGGAGAACTGTTCAAATTTGGCTCCTCCAATTCACCAACTGGATTTGTAAGAAAAGAGGACAAGACTCCATGTTCAGAATCCTAGGAGGCACTCTCAAACCAACAGCATCCAATGTGCTTACAAGATTTTTAAAAGCCAAGATGCGGGGGGGGGGAGAATTCAAAGCCCTTGGAAACTGTTGATGGAAGTTTCCCCATCCATCACATCATTAAAACCTAATGAGTCTGTGACAGCCTCAGAAGAATGTACTGGTATAGATGCAGGCGTGTTGCATCCGGCTTTGAAAATGGTGTTTGATGCATTTCCAAACAGAATAATTTGTCTGCATCAACGTTTGATGGAAGAGGGGGCAAATCTGCCATCTCAGCATGAAATTAAGGCCACAATATCCAACGTTTTCTGTCTCCTTGAAAGAAGATGCTAATAAGAAGGAGGGGTGTGGATAACAGGAGTGTTTTCCATGCTGCTTAAATCCTTGGTAGGTCCAAAGGTCTTCAAGATGTCCAGGACAGGTTCTCTGTTGAGCTGACAGAATGATGGCTGCTTCTCCTTTCTTTGACTTGCAAGCTTCCTTTTTTCCTCTCCACCCACCCACCCACTCAGCCTGCCTTTTTTTAAATATTAAGGACGACTTTGGCGCTTGCACTAGTCGCGAGAATCTTTGGATTCCAAACAGTTCTCGTTTTAACTCTTGACACTTTGGAGAACCTGTAAGTTCAATGCAATACCCAAAAATCTTCTCTTTTTGGATACAAAGGTGCCCAGGTCTCTGCATAGCCCCATCTGTATTCCTTACCCGTTGTAGAACAATTCTTGTCGATGGTAAAATGTATATTCATCTTCATGTATATTCATGAATACCTTCAATCTCTGTAATTTTATCCTGTAGAAGCGCGTGGTTGTCCAGTCTCTGGCTATATTTACTTTTAACAGCAGGACATCAGTGATTCAGTACAGCTTGCCCGTTTTAATAAAACGGTAGATGTTACTGTTAGATGAGTTTATCTGGCACACAGATTTACAGTACATATGATACTAAGGTTATATTCAAACACTTTGTTAGTCAGGAGAGCCATGGGGGAGGAGGCAGAACTGAACTCAACATTTCAGATCAAAAGTGTAGTAGGTGGAACAGACTGCAGCCCAAGCTAACCTGCAGCTATGGGATTTACATTTATTTTAAAAAATACTTGTCTGGAGACGTTTAGCTTAGCCTCGATTATGAACCAAAGAGAATCTGCTTGAAGGAGGGAACTACTTGGGAACAGTATGTGAAGGCATAGCAGCAGCTACACCCAAGCTCAGGTGAGTTGATGGGACCTGCGCACTATGGACACGTGTGAGTTGAAGCATGAAGCACCTGTCAAAGATCACCAGTTTATAAAAGTCAGGCGTCTCGATGGCTTTTCCCTGTCTTTCTCAGTTTAATAGCCCAAGACCTCCGCTCCTTGGTTGGACTCCCCAGATATTCCTAGGACCTCCAAAGCTGAAATTCCTTTGGAACAGCAATTAGAAAGGTTTGCTTCGTGGGGCAGTCTACAAAAGTCCTGCACACCTGTTTGTAAAGGTTTTGCAAGGCCACAGTGAATGTGCAGGTAGTCCTCTACTTATGACCACAACTGAGCCTAAAGTCTCGGTTGCTAAGTGAGGCATTTGTTAAGCGAGTTTTGCCCCATTTTATCAACTTTCTTGGAATAGTTCTTGAGGGAATCACTGCAGTTCTTCAGGTAGTCACATGGTCGTTAAGCGAATCGGGCTTCCCCTGTTGGCTTTGCTTGTCAGAAGGTCACCAAAGGGGATCACGTGACCCCCCCCCCCGGGACACTGCAACCGTCACAAATACGAGTCAGTTGCCAAGCATTTGAATTTGGATCACACGATCGTGGGGACGCTGCAGCGGTCGTAAGTGTGAAAAACGGTGATGAGTGCCGTCGTAACTTTGAACGGTCACTAAATGAACTGTTGTAAGTCGAGGACTACCTGCACACCTTTATGCGTGGAGCATCTGGAGATGGGCCACCCTTTTGCAGAAAACAGCTTTTGCAACCGAAAGACAAAACACCGGGCCATTTGCTTGCAGTGCAACAGGACGCTTATTAAATAAATGCATTTTCATTTGGTTTGGCAATTAATCAAAAGGGCTCTCTGCCTCCCGGCTGCTGTTTTAAGGAAAGTGGGAAGGCTGCAAACGTCGCTTGGGAGTCGCAAAAGAGGCGTCTTCTCCCTGGAGAGGGAAATTGATGCTCTCCTTCAAGATGTTGCAGTCTCCTGCTGCTCCTATACGTAGGTGCTTGAAAAGTATTTTTAAAGAATCTGCTGCCCGATTGATAGGCATAAAAAGCTTCACTCCATAAAGCCAGTTTATCAATCAGATAGTCCCCTCTTCTCTCGTTTTTTTTAATTGCCTAATCAACTGCACCTCTTATCTTGGTAGAACAAGGACCAGCCCTAGGCACATGTAGAATAATCAGCTGCCTGACCGAGCAAAGAGTTAGCTACTTCCTGTATTATCACTGGTGCTTTGCTTTCATGGAGAAATGCTGAAGAATTTTTCTGCCTTAGGTAGCTGAATAAGGAAGACAAGCTTTGGGTACAATACATCTCCCTCAGGAACCACAATAGCTGAAGTAAACCTGGGGCAATTTAATTGCTTAAGTAAACCTGGATCAAGTCTAAAGGAGGCACCAGAGAAGCAGAGCTGAGAAGCAAACCAAAGGCTAAGAAAAGACACAAGACCAATCCTGAGCTCTAGAAGAAGATGCATGGAAAGTGAACATATTTTCCAACCCTTCCTCTCCCAGGGCCTTCCAGAAAAGTTGACATCCTCTAGCTCAAAAGCATATCACAAACATGGGGCAGGTGTCCACAGATCGAGCACCACCGTCAGACCTAGATAAGGGCTGGGGGGGGGTGGTCTTGTAAGTGAGGGTTGCAGGTGGCAAGATGGCCATGCAGAGAAGGTGGGGTTGTGCTTTGCTGATAGACAAAAGTAGGCTTCAAGAGCTGCAAAGCAGGGTCTCCGGGCTCCACAAAGGTTAAAGAATTAATAATGGAGAATATTTGTAGCTCAGGGTTGAAATGAGGGGTCCCTGGTGCTCTCTGAGCTTGGTTGTTTTCTTGCAGACATTTCATGACCCAAACTAGGTAACATAATCAGCGCTAGGAGGAGGAGGAGGAGGAGAACTGTGAGGTCCTTGGTGCTCTCTGATTCGGTGGTTTTCTTGCAGACTTTCATTACTCACACTAGGTAACATAATCAGCACTAGAAGGGAATGGGGTTTATGAAGGAGGAGGAGGAGGAGGAGGAGGAGGAGGAGGAGGAGGAGGATTGTGCGGTCCTTGCACTCTCTGAGCTTGGGAACATTTTCTTGGGAACATTTCATTACCCAACTAGGTAACCTCATCAGCTCTCAAAGAGCAAGCCCCACTCCCTTCTAGCTACCTAGTGATGCTACCTAGCTTGGGTAATGAAACATCTGCAAGAAAACAACCAAGCTCACTCAAGGGATTGTCCACCTCTCTATCACAGACCCAGGATAGGAAGGAATCCTCAGACAGGGAAGGGAAAAGAGAGACCTCACCTCTTCTCCTTGAGTTGGAGAAAAGCTGACACCCTCTGGAAACAGGACCCTGGTTCTGATTAACTCCCACTACATTGAAAGGGGGGGGGAGCAGGTGGCCATTTTTAGCCAACTCATTCAGGGGAGGCAGCGAGAGAAGAAGAAAACCAATCTTCCCTCTCGCCGGTAGCGATAGCCCCCCCTCCCATCAGCAACCATAAAGTTTTATCACTTGAAAAAGAAGAATCCCAGAAGGGTGTTTATGAAATCAACCTACCATCTCTGGCTGGAAACAGCTGGGTAGAGCTGCTGTCCAAGGTAGGGGTAGCCTCGGAGCGCTTCCGATAACATTTGACAGCAACGTCAAATCAATAAGAGGACATCAAATATTTATCCGGAATTACTCTGTGCTCCCCCTTGTGTTTCCTGGCCTTCAAGAAAACCATCACCGCCTCTTAGCATTGGCAACGGTCGTGGCTTAATTCGGCTAGGGCAGGTGAATAGAATTTTTCAGCCTCTCTTTCCTGCTGCAATCTGCAGACATGCCTAGCTCAGATTTAGAAAACAGAAGTTGAACCTCAAAACATTTTTAAAATGAGAGAGAGAGAGAGAGAGAGAGAGATGGAGGAACTCAAACATATGGACGAGGTTTGCCTTGAAAGCATTTAGCATTACCCAGTGCCTCATTCCTTTCAGTGCTGACCCCGTGTCCATTACAGAGTTAGAAAAAGCTGCAGATTTATGCCAATGTGAAGAGCCTTTTGTATCTGCAAAATTAACCATGAACAGGGAAACTGACCAGCGGCAATGGCTGTCTATTTGATTAAAAGCAGTTTTTTTTTTCCTTCTACAAAATTATCTACCGGGAGGAGCTGTGATTGGCTCAGAGAGCTGCCAATTCAATTAAACGGTGCCTCGGTGTCTGCAAAATCACGCATAAGCAATGATCCCAATAGCTGAAATAGCTGCCTATTTGAATTAAAAGAAGACCAGGGGGGCTGCAAATTGACTCTTCAGCGCCTTCAAATCAGGAGAAACCCCCATTTGCTACCACCTCCCTTCCTCTGAGGTGCTCAGTGTTGGAAAGTTGGAATGACTCCCAGTATGGTGGGGAACAAAATAGGGGGATGCCCAATGATGGAAGCATTGGAAATTGCAGACTTTGGGTGAAAATACAGACCCAAAACTTGAGGCGCAAACTCAGGCTTAAGATTAATTTTCCAGGTACTAATAACTGTGTCGTAGCAGCTATTTTCAGCCAATTAATATCCGCTGGGACTTGACTTGATGCTTAATCAGAGGGTTAGCTGCTCCTGCAGAGCTGAACTGCCCTTTCCAACTTATGGAGTTTATTTTTAGCATCTAGAAGCAGAGGAAGTGTGATGCAGGCCTTCTTAAAATGGTCCTATGAGTAGAAACAGGGGCTACTTGATGTTTTGGGGGGCATTTTGGCTTTTTGGTACTGACCAATTGATTATGAATTAATATCCAAATAAGCCAATGAGGCTCTAGGTTGCATCAACAGAGGGATAGCATCAAGATCACAAGAAGTGTTTGCACCACTTTCTACTGCACGAGTGAAGCCACACCTGGAATACTGTGTTTAGTTGTGCTCACCACAATACAAAAACAATGTTGAAGCTCCAGAAAGAGTGCAGAGAATAGCAACAGAGATGATAAGAGGTGTGGAGGCTGAACCATCCAATGAACTGCCAATGGATTGGGTTATGCCGCCATTGCCAGAATTTAAAAATATAGAATGACTTTCAATAATAAACATCATAAAAAGTTTTCCTTAAAGAAAGTCAGCAACCAGCCTGGGCAAGTAGAATTACTTCCATTCCTAGGATTCTTGCATACAACTGAGAAATGTATAAATTGCATTCTTGAGATGGGAAATGAAGGTTCCTAAGGTGACATAAAACAAAGAAAAAGACTCAAAATAATTAACAGTTAAAATCAAACAGCCATAGAGATGCTGAGATGGAGAGAGAGAGACAGAGAGAGAGAGAGAGAGAGAGAGAGACAGAGAGAGAGAGAGAGAGAGAGAGAGAGAGAGAGAGAAGGAAACACAAGTGGATATATACACAAGGATACCTATAAAGTATTTATACTGACTCAAATAGAGTTCTAATTCAAGCGTAGAGGGAGGTAAGGAGGTAAAAACGTGAGGCTTGGTTGAAGATCTATGATGACAGAACTTAGAGGCCATCAGTTGGAGATGTTTGGAGAACATCAATTGCATAGCCATTTCTAAGACCATCTCCACACCTTTGGTGATCATCAACCTAATGACTCCTGCAAGAAAGCTAGCCAGGAGAGTTGTCATCATTTAGGACTTTACTTAAAAGCTAATATTTATCATTCTTGACTTGACACCAAGGGGACAAGAATTCTACAGGCAGGGAGCCATCCATTGTGGCTATTGAACTTTGCAGGTAGAAAAAGGGAGGGAGCTAAAATTATTATCGCTATAGGTAAGCAAATCAATCTGCACCCAACAGGACCCTCCAAAACCTATGACATTTTGACAGATGTGCTAAAAGTCATACACGGGAGGAGGAAGACCTCTTGAAAAGATTCATCCTATGTAAAGAAGAGAACTAAAAGCTAAACATGGGGAGTTTGATCTAAGATGAGAAGATAACAGACAACAAGGGACTGAGGTCAAAGGTCAACCCTAATAAAGTCGCAAAGTAACCAGAGAGTCCTGCAGTGAAGCCAACAGGTGGGGACTTTGGGAAGGCAAAATGAGAGCCCCATAGCTTATATATTATGCAGAGCTGAGTTTACATATTTGTGTCGTTTAGATAGTCGATGGTGGCCACAAATCTGGAAAGGTTCAAGAAGGACTCAAGAGGCCATTCATGGAAGAGAGGATGATCCTGATGGCCATGTTGGAAAAGAAGATAGATTCATAGGGCTGGAAGGGACCTGGGAGATCTTCTCGTCCAACCCCTTACCCAAGTCAGGAGTCCTTTTTCCATCCTGGACAAATGGTTGTCCAAACCTTCTTGAGAACATCCCTCAACTCTGGGAGGCAAGCTGTTCCATTGATTAATCATTTTCACTGTTAGGAAATTCCTCCTAATTTCCACACTGGGTCTCCCTCTTTGGAGCTTCCACCCATTGCTTCGTACTATCTTCAGATACTCTGGAGAATAAATTGACCTCCTCTTCCTTGTGACAGCCCCACAAGTATTGGAAGATGCTATCATGTCTCCCCTAAGCCTTCTCTTCATTAAACTAAACATACCTAGTTCCCTTAGCTGTTCAATTTAGACCTCTGCATAACGGCTTTTGTAACCACTTGTAATGGGATATAAGGATAAGGGAAAAATGGTCCTTGCTTGTCTAATGTAGGAATAGGATAGTCATGAGAACAAAACCTTGGTTGGATTCAGCAAGTTTATCTTTATGTCCAATCAACCTAGCATCTTACAAGTCCCCAACCCCAACCACTGCTCACCAGCTCCATTTGTGTCCTTGCAGAATTCTGGTTTCCCTTTTGACAAAGACTTCTTGACAACCCAAAAGACTGCATATTGCTTTGCAAACATTCAGTTGGCTTATTCAAGAGAGTGTACAGTTTTAGGTTACTTGTTCACAAGAACATCGGATCCTGATGAACACAGCTGCCTTTTCTTGTCACAAACCTATGTAGGGAGTTAGCTCCAAGAATCCCCGCGGGAAGTATTCCTTCACGATTATCTGTAGCCCGGCCGTGCCAAATTGCAGTGTGTACCCACCCACATGGGGGTGAATCATTCGGGGGATGATATCTAAGTAAACATTGTGCAGGCCTGGTTCTCCACGATCCAGCCAATTTTTCTCTACTTCTACAAGACTTGCACACCGTGCCTTTCAAAGCTCAATCTTTCCCCAACCCTAATATTCATTCTTCTTCAGCGGATTTGATGAGCTTGGTGATATCCACCTTGGTTGCTGTGAAATTGTCAACGCAAAGCAAAATAGAACATACGTGAAAAAGTCTGGGTGTATGCACGCCTTCCTTTCTCTTTCTCAAGACGTATCTTGGATCGGGTCCATCGTAGCTCTTGCAGTTATTTTGTTTCTGTTTATTCCTGTCAGGTCCTTTGCACTGTAGCTGAACGAAACACAGGTGAGACCGCTGAATATGGGCTTTTCTAAAAGAGAGTCGTTCCTGAATCATAGGCAAATGTATTTGGCATACAATGAATGGAACTGAAATATTATATATCTAGAATATCTGTCGCTGTTGATGGATGCCATAAAAAGTCTTCTGGGCAGTCCTATTTTTAAATCCACCATTTGTCTAGACAGACATTTGTCGGAGTTTTTAATTAAGGTCTTCATCATTTCACGAGCCTTCGTCATTTCACAAATGCTCTGATCTGTTCGCGGAACAAGATGATGGTTTCCAGAAACTGGAGTTTTTAGGAGCGAACCCTATGAAAGGAGGCAGACGAATTTAATTATGACTAGGTGTTGCACTAGTTTCATGGAATGATAATGTGACAGAGGAACCTGTGCTGGCTAAGTTTAGGTGGATGTAACAGAGTTCAAAGGGACCTTGGAGATCTTCTAGGCCAACCCCCTGCTCAAGCAGGAGGCCCTATACCATCCCAGACAAATGACTGTCCAATTTCTTCTTGAAGATCTCCAGTGCTGGAACACCCACAACTTCTGAAGGCAAGTCCTTCCACTGATTAATTGTTCTCACTGTCAGGAAATCTTTCCTTAGTTCTAGGTTGCTTCTCTCCTTGATTAGTTTCCATCCGTTACTTCTTGTCCTGCCTTCAGGTGCTTTGGAGACTAGGTGGACCCCCTCTTCTTTATGGCAGCCCTTCAAATATTGAAAGACTGCTATCATGTCACCCTTAGTCCTTCTTTTCATTAAACTAGACATGTCCAGTTCCTGCAACCGTTCTTCATATGTTTTAGCCTCCAACCCCCTAATCATCTTTCTCGCTCTTCTTTGCACTCTTTCCAGAGTCTGAACATCTTTTTTATATTGTAGTGACCAAAACTGGATGCAAATATTCCAAGCATGGTCTTACCAAGGCCTTATAAAGCAGTACAAACACTTCAGGTGATGTGGCCAATTGTATTTGACCCTGGCAACACCTTAGGGCCATAGATGGGCTCACAGATAAGGTGTTACGTTTGCGTGGTGTGGTGCCACACCTATATTATGAGCCTCTCCTGGCTTTTCTCCTAGCTGGTAGGACCAAAACATGACTCCTTTGCTTCTGTGCTTCTTCACGCCATTCAATTTTTAGGTGACAATTGAACTTTGTCTCCAGAATATCCCACCTATTTCTTGTTTCCACCATCAGTGAAATGCATGTCATGGTCAGAGCATCCAGTCTGCAATTCCAAGCTAGCTAGAAAAGTCTTGGACTCCGACATCTTTTCTGCCTGGAAAAATTGATCAATGCCGCCACCTATTGAACACCGAGATAGAGAGCAGAAGTTGGAACCTGTAAAGAAACTTGCCAACTTCCTTCCTCCAGAAAGGATATTTCTTGCCACAAGTGGTCACTGTTGCACTTCGGAAGGATATTGCAAAAATTCAGAAGTTGGATTCCTCAAGAAGAGAGAAGATTTTTTCCCCCATCCTTCTCCAAGAGACTAAAAGAGTTGATAGTACAAAGGACCTGCGTGTATAAGGCCGTGGCAGGGATCTCCCAACTGATGGGGTGCCGGTAACACCATACTAGTCTGGAGATGAGAAATTATAGCATGCCCGGAATAACAGGCGCAATCTGAGAGTCGAACTGGACTTTACACCTGGGGCCACCTTGTCAAAAAGGTGCTGGTCTTGTTAACAGAGGATGTTGCATCAGAGGCAAACAAGCCACTGAGAGGTCACCTATGTGAAGCCATCACGATGCCTGTGATTGCAGTTCAGTTTGGCTGCAATATTTATTAGCCTCCTCCGACATAATGCATGGGAGGTGTAAATCCACCAGTCTTGGAAGGCCAATTCCGTCCATTTATTTCCTTTCCTGTTTTTTGCACCTGAGAAACGCTGGGGTTAGGATAAGGTAGTTCTGAGTTATCTTTTTCTTCTGAAATAGATTCTTTTTGCCCTCCAAGGAACCTAATCAGTTGGGTTTGGAAGTCATCTGTTTTACCAGAAACATTTCAATGTTGCATTCGGACAGATTCAGCATTGTGGGCTCTGCCAAGGTAACAAGCAATCTTTTGGCTCTAAACACACACACACACACACACACACATACACACACATTGGCACACGTTGATTCCTAGAAAGAGACCCCTCCTCTTCATTTATTTCCAGTTCTGCCTTCGTGGCCATGGTAACATTCACTGAAAGCTTTCAAGCAGAACAGAAATGACAATCGCTGTAAGGGCAGAAAATACCTGGGGCTTGGGGAGGGGGCTTGGGGAGGGGGCTGAGGGGCAGTGGAGAAAAACAGGGAAACCAGCCCCAATTGGAATTAAAAGCTAAGGACTCTAAATTGCTGGAAGCAAAATGGGGAGGATCGCTGGTTCACAAGGGCATCCATCTCTCTCAAAAGACCCTCCCCACAAAAAACAACAACAACAACAACCCTAAGCAGATGTCTTAAAATTGAGAAAAGTTGTGGAATATTAGGAATGTTTTGGAACAGAAACAACGTGTAAATCAACTGCACCAAGTGCTGTAACCTGCAGTGTGATGGAACTCACAAGACATCTTGGATAGCAAGACATCTGGAAGGTGGTCTGCACCCAAATCTATTGCACAGATTGACTGTTGTAATTTTGTTCATGCAGGCAATATCCCGTTTGTACAATGCTTTAACCTCTGTCTGCGTGCCTTATTCTTTGACGCACTCTTTTGCAAACACAAGGAAATCCCCCAGCATAGGAGAACTAGGCCTCAGGGGAAACCTCTCTCTCTTCCCATCCAAAAGAGAGGGAAATAACGGAGGCTCATTTGATCAAGCCTGTATGGAGACTCGGAAGTCGAGAAATGGATCCCAGATATACAATGAGGGAATCAGAAGGAACCTGTGGTCCTGCTCAAATGAAGCCATGGAAGGATTATTCTGGGTAAAATACAGGACTAAGAAAAAAAAAGGTTTGGAGAAGGATCGTCCAATGGGGTGGCCTTGGTAGGATGGCACGTGCTTGAAATGATCAGTTGAGTGACCCACCTAAGGTTACGCATTACTCAGGAAATGATCCAGTCCATGAAAACCCACAGAAGGTGGACATATCTATTGAGAAGGTTGTGGCTCAAACTGAGGACCAAAAATGTTGCCTTATTTTGAGTTGAAGGTGTTTTTGGCTTGGCTCTGGCCAGGTGGTTCCAACATGGTCTTTTACTCCCAGGAGATGTATGTGAACATATCTTAGTTGTATTCATATGATTCATCTTCCATCAGGGTGCTTTCTCAATTTCCGAGATTAGTCTACTACAGCCTGGAGATGTCCTTCTCACCTTTTGTCTAAGACTAAGTCTTAACCCAGTCTTGTCCTGTTTTAAGTTTTTCGTGAGCAGCTTAGAAACTAAGGCAGAGGATCCTTTATTTTATGCCAGCTAATAAACTCACTTTCTCACGGGCTCCTTTCTCTTAAGCGTTGCTTTTGGGGGTTTGACTCATCCCATTCAAGTTTTTCCATCGATTTAGTTTTTCAGCCCTGGTTTGATTGAATCCAGTTGCAATTACTTATTCTGCTCTTCCTCCTTCCTTCCTCTCTCAGTTGCAATTACTTATTCTGCTCGCCTGGCAGGCTTCTTCTCCCTCCCACATGGCATTGGCAGCTGTTGCGGGTCCGTCTCTCCTGGGGCATCCATTCACAAGGGAAAGCTTGCTTAAAAAGCATCTGCTTTCCATCTTAACCTGGAAATCGCAAAACACTATCAACTGGCGAAGATAATTACTCACTTGTCAGAATCTGCTCTCTCTGGCACAATAAACATCCCGCCTTAAGACAGATTGTAGTAAAGGATGCTAGAATCACCTGCCGGGGGTGCAAACCGATTCAGGCTGTGTTTGCAGCATTAGCATCCTGCCTGCTTAAACGAAAGGAGTGGTTTGCAGGAGGTTGTTCTGCTGGTGGGTTCTTCTTCCACAAGATCCATTAAGAAATTATTAACAGATTTATCACTGACACGCTGGTTCCAGACAATGAACGACAAACCTCTCAACATCAGGGAAGGGAAGGTGTCAAAAGTCCACATTGCTACCATAATTGTTTCTCTGTTGTTAGCAGAGCAATCAATAGTTATGATGCAGACATGGACTTTTGCATGTCACTGTCCCTGAAGCACCACATGGAGGAGGAGGAGGAGGAGGAGGAGGAGGACTATGGGGTCCTTGGTTCTCTCTGAGCTTGGTGGTTTTCTTCCAGACGATACATGACCCAACTAGGTAACATCATCAATGCTAGAAGGGAATGGGGTTTGCAGAAAGGAGGAGGAGGAGGAGGAGGAGGAGGAGGAGGAGGAGGACTGTGGGGTCCTTGATTCTCTCTGAGCTTGGTTGTTTCCTTGCAAACATTTCATTACATTCATTTCATTAGGTAATATCATCAATGCTCTGATGATGATGTAGCACTGATGGTGTTACTTATTTCAGTCATGAAACTTCTCCAAGAAAACAGCCAAGCTCAGAGAGCATCAAGGACCCTCATTTCAACAACTACAAATATTTTCCTTATTGGCTTAATGATCTTCTTTAGCAGGACCATTAGAAACCATAAGACTGTCCAAAAATAATCCAGCATCATCACGTTGTATTGTTCCAGAAGCTTTTGCCCCTACAAATGTTGCCAATGACTTCAGGTAGCCAAACTATCTCTTGAAGTGGTATTCAGGTACTTTTTTTTAAGCCAGATTGGAGGAGGAAGCTCAGTCATCTCAACTAAGTAACTTCTCCCTAATGGTGTGATGGCTCCTAAAATATGGATCAGTCTTTGAGAAGTTTTCACTTACTGACCCTGAAATTGATCTTAAAAGCTTTCAACACCCTGGAGCCAAATTTCATCAGTCATAATGCAGTTGTGATAACCTTCTTCTCGCTGTAGGATCCGTGATGGGCCAACTCATACCTTAAGAAATTTCTGAAGGAAACAAAGACACCAAAGAAGGAGAAACAGATTTGGGGAAATCACTTAAGGGGCAGGAGTGGGAAACATAAGCATTCACAAAGCAGAAGAGAGTGAAGTATTACTACAGCTATTACTCAACCAACATTTCAATTCCTGTTTGTATACACTAGGCCTACAACTGGGATTTATTTATTTTATATCCAGCCTGTATTGTTTTTATAAATAACTCAAGGCAACAGACATACTTAATACTCCTCCTATTTTTCCCCACAACAATCCTGTGAGATGAGTTGGGTTAAGAGACAGGGACTGCTCCAAAGTCACCCAATTGACTTTTGTATCTAATCGAAACTAGAACTCTCAGTCTCCTGGTGATTGGCCCAAAGTCACCCAGCCATCTTTCATGGCTAAGATGGGACTAGAACTCACTGTCTCCTGGTGATTGGCCCAAAGTCACCCAGCCATCTTTCATGCCTAAGGCATGAAATAGTGGTATCTCTTTTGCCCTTATACTGATCTCCTGTACAAGCCCACTAGGCTAGTTTTGGACAGCATTTGCACAATGTGATTAACCCGGTTATTGAATTTTTCTGGTTTTCTGGTGGGAAATGGGACTGTTACTGAAAAATCTTGTAGGGGATTCTGCAGTTCCTAAAACAGATCTGTGATCACTTCTGTTCTGGATGATTCCAAGAAGCAGTGTTAAGAGTTAAAGCAGAGGCACTAAGGATGGCATCAACCCCCTGCATGGCCTTTAATTGATGTATCCATTAGCAATACAGAATGAATTAGAAGGTCTCGGAGGTCTTCAACCACTTTATACCATTTTGGACAAATGGCTGTCCGATCTCTTCTTGAAAACCTCCAGTGACGGAGCACCCACAACTTCTGAAGGCAAGCTGTCCCACTGATTAATTGTTCCCACAGACAAGGGATTCCTCCTTAGTTCTCGCGTGGTTCTCTCCTTGATTAGTTTCCATCCCTTGCTTCATGTCCTTGGGAGAATAGGTGACAGCTCCTTGATAGTGACCAACAATCCTTTTCTGGGTGGGCAATGCTGGAGGATAACAGCCTTAAGGACTTGAACACTGTTTCCTGAGATCCTGTGGATCCGTGACACAAATCCCAAATCCACAGAGAATAGCAGAATAACAGATTTGGAAGGGGCCATGGAGGTCTTCTAGTCCAACTCCCCTGCTCAAGCAGGAGGCCCTATATACCATTCTAGAGAAATGGTTGTCCAATCTCATCTTAAAAACCTCCAGGGTTGGAGCACTCACTCACTTCTGGAGGCAAGCTGTTCCACTGATCAATTGTTCTCACTGCGGGAAACACCCGTTTTGGCTTTCCTCCTTCCGTTTTGCCCCTGTGTACCGAAATGCGACATCCAAGCAAGGTTGGCACAACATTCTTCTTACACACTACAAAGACTTTGCCCTTTCTGTGGCACTTTGCAGGAGAGCAAACTACACTAAATACATCCCACTTAAGCAGACAGCACCCAATTAGTTATCATCTATTTTCAGATTTTCTAGACACAAAAAAAAAAAAGGGAGGCATGCAGAAAGAAGGAGGGGGGGGGCTGAGAATTTACTTCTGATTCAAGAAGGCGGAAAAAATATGTTTAGAACTCCAGGTTTTCCAGGACAGATTTAACTCACAATGGCCTGGATATTCAGCTTGCCTTTAATGTGAAATTGAGTGTTAATTTCTCTCTGTCACCTCTTAATTGCTTCCTTATTATACTGTTCAAGCAGTTAATTGCTAGAGAGAGTGAAGGGGTGTTTTCAGGGGGAAGGAAATGCCACAGCATGAAAAGGAGGCAGGGGGTGTGGGGGGGGAAGAGGAAGAGAGAGAGAGAGAGAGAAGGATGCCATAGACTTGAGTCATGGGATTGGATGTAACATTGATTGCAAGGATAACTTTTCCAGTGTTAAGTGGAAATGCTCCGTTGTTTTTCCACCCAGGAATAAAGCAGAAGGTGAAGTAGAGAAGAGAAAAGGAAGAATTGGACACACACTTTCCCTGGCCAAGCTTTGAGGGTGTTTTAAAAACATTCATTCATCGAGGGAGGGAGAAGCAGATTGTGATCTATCATAAATGCAGACTGGGGAGAATGGCTGGTCAAAAGTCAAGTATAGGGAGATTCTCGGTCCCGATCACCACTCGTCAAGGCTTAAAAGGACAAGGCAGACCTTAAGGTAATGTTTCCTGGCCACTTGAAGATGCCTGGACTTCAACTCCCAGAATTCCCCAGCCAGCATGGTGCGCCATCTCTGGAGGTTTTCAAAAATAGATTGGACAGCCATTTGACAGGGATGGTATAAGGTTTCCTGCCTTGAGCAAGGGTGGACTAGAAGATCTCCAAGGTCCCTTCCAGCCCTAGGATTCTATGTCCTGTCTGAACTTGGTAAAGGGATCTCTAGGCCAACACAAAGCCTTCGCATGCCCTGTGATTTCTATAATGAGGTTCTGATTGTGTTACAACAGTTTATAACATTTCAGAGGGCATAAATTTGTGCCACTCAGCTGACTTTATTAAACTGAAGATGTCTTTACCAGGATGGATATCAATCCCGCCCCCATTAAGTGCAGGAGGAGGAGGAGGAGGAGGAGGAGGAGGAGGGGATAATGAAGGTGTTATCCATTCAGTCATGTCCAACTCTTGGTGATTCTATGGACCAGGTCTCTCCACATCATTAAGTGTTCAGCCTCATTCTTCTCAAAGAAGTCCTTCAGCAAAAACCTGTCCTGTCCTCCCTCTCCCCACCCCCCATCATCACATCCCACCACCCCTATAAATCCCAACTGGCTTAAACTACAGATGCAAAAAAATATCCCATCTAATCCTGAAATCAACTTAGTGAGACCGATTTATTGTTCCTTTCTATTTTTCAATGGGTGACATTTACATTTCTATCTTAAAAAAAAAAAAAAGCTATAATCACACGGAATAATGTATTTTATATGCATGTGAAAGAGAAAAGGATCCCACAGGGAGGGAGGTATATCCCACCCTGAGATTAGCGTGAATACTCAACCCTTTTCCAAATTGGTTTGATTATTTAAAATGCCCACTGTTCAACAAGTCTTAACTGGGAGAAATTTCTTTGTGCGCTGCACACTTTAAGAGCTTCTGGGGTTGTTGTTTTTTGAAAGGGATGCATGCCAAAAGTCTTCATTAGAACTTCCGCTGGGTGGGGAAACTGGGCGTGTAGACTTCTTCACATCTCCTTTCCTTCCACAATGGAGAAAGCAAGAGATCGGCTCTTCCTGACCGATTCATTTATACATAAAGCATGATTGACTCCAAATGCAAGTTAATTCTGAACCTTTTTCCAGGCTTTGGGGGAAAGTGTAGACTTTAATCATCAGCCGGCTGGCCACCAAGATCATTCCTTTGATGGAGCAAAAGAAGATGCATCTTGAGAGCTTAAAAGGACATTGACTGGCTTCCCATTTGAATATATAGACTAATAGAGTTGGAAGGGACCTTGGAGATCTTCTAGTCCAGTCCACTACTCAAGCAGGAGACCATTTCAGACAAGTGGCTGTCCAGTCTCTTTTTAAAAACCTTTACCATGCTGGTTTATCAGTTTACCATGCTAGATGAGCCAACTCTAGCAGATGGGAAAAGTAGAGTGGTGAAGGTCTTGGACCAAAGAATCCCAGTTTAAGTCCACCTTCAGCCCACATTCTTTCTCTCTCTGTGTCTCCACATTTCTGGATCAAAGCAATGGAATCTCCTTGGATTATATTACCTTTGAGCTTCCAATTCAAAATGTGTTCGTCCCAAGACGGAGATGTACTTCTCCATCCCACAGGCTTGATCTTGCTGAAGTTCTCAGCCCACGAATCCCTCTGCCTAGAAAGCTTCCACTTTCTTTCTCTCTTTTACAAAAGGAGAAATTAAGTGGTGCGAAAGAGGTGGAAGCCATCACTGTTTCCGTGCCGGGAGAGAGATGAATAGGCCCGACGGGCTGAAGCCACAGAGGATCTATTGAAAATCCAGAGGCAAACCTTGGCCTGACTTCACACGCAGTTCAAAGTGCAGTGGCGCTGCCCTGATAATTGGCTATAAAATAACTAACCTCTCAGAGAAAATTGCCCACACTTCTTAATCGCTTTGGTTTGGTGAGTAACCTGTGGCCACCTAGGTCGGAAAGGATTGGGATTGAGTAGAGATCTTGAAAGCCAAATCTAGCCATTAATATCTCCATTTTTATTTTATTTTTTACATTCTCAAGATGATATGCCCTTCTGGGAGTTGGGACAGGGGCCTGGCAGGCAGAGAAGAAACCGTCCCTTTTCTTTTGCGTTGAGTTGCAAAGAAGCCACTTGGAGAAGACGCGAAGATGCCACATGGAGTTGCAAAGAAGCCAGACGGTTGGAAGTAGGGTATAGAGGGAGACAAGGAGCAGGAAAGAATAAAAGAAATCAAAACAGGGGAAGGTCCGTCCTCCAAGCTTGTGGGTTGATTTCCGAACGTTTCGTTACCAGGATAGGTAACATCTTCAGGACGTTCAGAAACCAGCCCACAAGCTTGGAGAATGAACCTTCATCCTCATCCTACACCCCAGCTACAGATATTCACCACTATTGCAAACCAATTACAGTATTGACAACTTGCCTATTGGGTTCCCCTTTTTGTCCACACGATGGCAGAACACAACACCATTTTGGAATCCAGTTGCAAAGGAGCCCACATTGCGTTTCTTATCACCATTACAGTCCTGGTGGAATGTCTTCTTTCCGAGAGTTGGCTTGGCTGGGTGCCTCTGCTACCCTCTTCGGGCCATCCAGATTTCTGCACGCTGTAGAATTAGTGTGAACAGTAAGTAGTTCATGACGGTCAATAATTTGTGAAAAAACGAGGGAGGCAATTCGGTTTTATACAATCCTGGATTTATAGGGTGGTTTTTTTGTTTTTTTAAAAAAAATCTGCAGCCTGTAAATCCCTAGATCCTACGGAATGGAATTTGGACAGAGTAACAGAATAACAGAGTTGGAAGGGACCCTGGAGGTCTTTTAGACATCTCTATTGTGGTCCAAGTACAATTGAAAGATGGAAAGATTGCAAAACTCATTCTTCTCCATAAAGAGATGGAACTAAAATGGAAGCATTCAGAAATTTTAAAAGCAGAACACTTTCTTTATCCCACGTGGTCTTTTCACATTTAACAGAATAACGGAGTTGGAAGGGGTCTTGCAGGTCCTGTAGTCCAATCCCCTGCTCAAGCAGGAGACCCTATAACCATTGCAGGCAAGTGGCTGTCCAGTCTCTTCTTAAAAGCCTCCAGAGGCTGGAATGACTTAAGCCTAGCAGGAATTATTCTTCAGGTGCATCTCCTTCTCCCTAGAGGTCATCCTTGCCAAAGTCTTCAAAAAAAACAAAACCTTGCACTGCGGCTACTTAAATAAATATTTATATATATATATACTTTCCTTCTTGTCTCCCCTCCATCTCTTTAAAGCAGAGGATTGACATCTGGAAAGCCAAATGGGATCCTTTAGGTCTCCTAAGACCTCCGCATTAGCTGGAATTGAGCTGGGAGAACCAAATGCCTTTTGGAGACTTATGTAAAAGCATCACATCCCAGAGAAATATCTGAGGCCAAATAATGCTGATTTACAAATGGGAGGAACTGTTATTTATTTGCACAGAGAAATACCCAATTATGCAGAGTTGGGCCCTTCTCTTGTTCTCTTTCTCATTTTGTTCTCCTGAACGTGAGAATTCTTAGCTGTGGGTTATCAGAAAGATTCAGGGTAGACACGCATGCCGTCAGTCACACCCTACATTCTTGCTCTTAATACAGGAATCCTCGACTTACAAGCATCGTTTAGCGACCATTCAAAGTTACAACAGTCCTGAATAAGTGACATATGACTGGTTTTCACACTTAACGACTGTTGCAGCATCCCCACGGTCACGCAATCAAAATCCGGACGCTTGGCAACCGGTGATGTGTATTTAACGACGGTTGCAACATCCCCAGATCATTGGATCACCATTTATGACCTCCCAAGCCAGCTCCAATAAGCAAAGTCAATGGAGGAAGCGGGATCCACTTAACGACCGCATGATTTGCTTAACGACTGTGGCAAAAAAAAGGGTCATGAAATTGTGCACAACTTACTTAACAAGTGCTTGGCTCAGCCATGGAAATTCAAGTTCCAATTCTGTTCGTGCGTCAAAAACTACTTGTGCCTCTGGGTCAGAGAGGGAATGTGTGGTGCTTCAAATGTTGCTGAACCACAAATCCCAGCATCCCTCACTAGTGGCCATGGAGCTAGGACAGGGGTAGGCCACCTTGGCTCTTTTATGACTCGTGGACTTCAACTCCCAGAATTCCTGAGCCAGCCATGCTGAGGGGAAAGGGAGAGTTTCCAAGCTGAGCCATGCTGGCTCAGGAATTCTGGGAGCTGAAGTCCACAAGTCATGAAGGGGCCATAGTTCCCCCACGCTGGCTCAGGAATTCTGGGAGTTGAAGTCCACGAGTCATAAAAGAGCCAAGGTTGCCTACCCCTGAGCTAGGAGTTGTAGTTCAGCCACATCCACCTATCTCTCTAATTCCTCATCGCAGAGGACCGATCCTCCAAAGTCTCCAGCCAAGCGTTATTTTGACTTATTATTTTACTCTCAAGCTCCCAGGGATTGTGGTTGGCTCTTTTGAATTTTCTACTACCAAGCTTTGATAGCGCCATCATTCACCGCCAATTGGATTAAGGGGAAAGTCTGGGCTTCTCGGAGGTTCACGTGGAGTAATGGCGGACACGTTTCCTTCATCAAAGGCGAGCTTCCATTCTCAGCTTATTCTTCATTTGGTACACACAACTCTGAAGGAATGTCTGGGTTTTCCAACAGGCTCACTGTATTTTGGCTAGACCGAAAGGGGCCCCATCCTGAACCCTGCCGCGACCATGTTCAACTGATTTAGGACTCACGTATGCGCGTGTCAAACATCACAGAAACTGTATTCATCTAAGCTTCGAGAGGGCTGGAATTCTGCGAGGAATGTGCCCAGTTAATTGAAAAGGTTTCGGCGAAAGCTGAACACATCGCACAACCCATACTGTGTGCCTGAACTCTACACAACCTTTGGAATGCCTCTGCGAAGGCAGGAGATTGAAAGATTGTGCAGAATTGGCCGCTAACTATCCATTTATCATCTGCGGATTGATCTGGGTCAAAATTATATTTGGTTATATTCGGTTGTACGTTCACTAAGGAATCTTTATTAATTGAGGCAAAGGAGATTTCCCATGTGCAAAGGTCTTGGAGATCTTTTTTGAGGGGGGGAGGGTTTCCAGCCAACTATACCTTTTAAGATGCTTGACATTTCCCTCCATCACTGGCAGCTAAGCACCACCTTGAGTTAAGCTTACACACACACGAAATACACTAGAATACATTACAGGCAGGACACCAACTGGCGAAAGCAAGAAAACCCACAGTTAAAAGAGGGAAAGAGACCATATGTTCTCCAGTAGTTAGGAACAACAGGGAGTGTTCAGAGTCATTAAAATGGCACCCAGTTGGGCTTAAGTATTGAGGAACAGATGGAAGACTTGTCCTTCCAGGTTTACTTTCTCTGGGCCTTGTGACTTTATAGCCCAGTCTTGGACCTTTCTGGTGTAGGGTTTCAGTGAGGAACACAAAGATATAATTTCACTTTGGGGATTTAAAAAAAAGAAATCAAATTATATATTTTGGTTCTGTGTTTTAAAGGATGAGTCAATAATTGGTCTATTATGCATCCAGCATGAGCATCAAGATGAATAAAAGTCAAGCATGATCAACCGAAGAACAGCAGGTAACTGGCATTGTTACTGTACAAAGCTGCCTTATGCTCAGACACCCCAATTATCTGCTCTTGACCCCATGCTATCCAGCCCAACATCAACTTTTGAAGATCCCAGATTGGCCTCGGCCTATGATCTTTGCAACTCCATGATCCTCAAACATCCAGGTTCAGTTACTGCAGTGAGGAACTGTAGATATCTCTTCCACAAGACATAATGATGGTTGTCACCTTGGATGGGTTTAAAGCAGAATTAGACAATCTGTGAAGTTCCAACAGTTGATAAATATGATGATTGTATATCTGTTCCATGGAAACAGCACATCCTGAGGAAGAATAGGAGGAAATTGCTAATCATCTTGTTCCTACTTAATGGACTTCCAAAAGGACAAGCTCTCTAGACCAGGGGTGTCCAACCTTGACAACTTTAAGACTTGTGGATTTCAACTCTCAGAATTCTTCAACTCTGGGAGTCCACAGGTCTTAAAGTTGTCATTGTCTGGAGAGTTCAGACCAAATATGCTCTAGATTCCATATAGTATTCTGATGTTATATCTAGGGCTGACTTTGAAGACTTTTCACAGGAAATATCAGTTTGATCATAACATGGAGACCAAGTTGAACACCATCAGTCAGATTATCACATTCTCTTTGTAAGAAAATTCCAGTTTGTAACCAAGCTCGTTTTCAGCTGGTGACCTGTTCAAGAATAAACACTTGCTTTGAGTTCAGGCGGTCCAAAATTCAATCCCCAGTTTGAGATAAGTCTGGAGAAAATTTTCTATGAGACAGTATTGACTATGGTGGAATCAATAGATCCATAGTTAAGCTTAGTACAAGTAGATTTCTTTTTTTCACAGTCCAAGATGGAGAAGGGACCACAAACTGAGTTTTCTTATGGACATTTGGGTTCTCTTGTGAACAAGCTATGATTTCTACAAAGAAATATGGCCTTTCCCAGCCACTACATGATGTTTACACATGATCTACTCCTGGTTCTTCTGGTGTCCATTAGGGGATGAGGAGAAAAATCCATTTCATCTGTATTACCATGTAATATGTAAATCAGCCCTGTGTTGAAATTTCCAAGGAACATTCGTGCTCTTGGCTTCATCCTGAGAAAAGCTGGCATCTTCTAGAGAATTTAGTCTTCATTCAGATGTTCAAAGCAAGAGTGTGTAAGCCAGTCCATTTAACATATCTGCATAAAGGCGCTGAGGAAATAATAGGTTAGAAGGCTGGAGTCCACTCAAGAGCAGACAGCAGACAAAAGACAATGCCCGACTTTGAAGAGGTGCCGGGTGAAGATCTACAATTTACATTTCATTTCCAGAGCTAAATCTTTTTCCCATCAGATCTGAGAAGCAATGCATCCCTCCTTTCTTTTATTAAAGTCCTTGAGAGAGCAGATAGTCTACAATTCAGATTTTAACATTCACACTTGATGTTATTGACTCCTCAGTTATTAAGCTGTCTCCCTGAAGTTTATCAGAACCTTCTACTTTAAAAATCTCTGGAGCAAAACACATCAATTTTCTCCTTCACATGATGGTTGACAACCACATCTCTTGGGCAAAATTGTTCCCAAGTGCTCGGTTTCTTTGAAGAATGGACAAATTTGTTCTGGGAGATTTGTGACCTTCAGATTCCTTCCCAAACGGGAATAACTTGGAGAATGGCTGATATTCTGTTGACATTCACCTCTGTGGATTTATTTTCCTTTGTCCTTCAATGCTGGCTGGGAAGGATAGGAAATGTAGCCTATCTTGTTTGGAAGGACTCTGGCAGAGGAGAGGTCCTCTATACCTTGTTGGTATTTGGGATTTCTGCCTTGGAAATGGAATTAGGATCCAGCCTGGCTAAATATTTCTTCTGGAAAGTCCAGAGTGAAGGTGAGAGCATTCATAACCCATCTGCTTTTCCTCCATGATCTTTAATTCTGGAATTATTATGTAATTATGAGGTCCACCATGCAGGACACAGAGTCTGGTCTGAAATCACTGGCAGATTCCTGAGAAATATTTGCAAGAACATCATAACATTAAGAGAAATTCTCAGTGGAACCACTTGTGGTTGTTCAGTTGTTAAATTGTGCCCAACTCTTCATGACCCTATGAACCATTGCACACCAGGCCCCCTTGTCCTCCACTGTCTCCCCGAGTTTGTCCAAATTCATGTTCATTGCATCAATGATGCTATCTAACCATCTCCTCCTCTGCCGTCCTCTTCTCCTTTTGCCTTCCATCTCTCCCAACATCAGATTCTCCATTGAGTCCTCTCTCCTCAGTTGGTGGCCAAAGTATTTGAGCTTCAGCTTCCATACCTGTCCTTCCAAAGGACAGCCAGGGTTGATTTCCTTTAGGGTTGACTGATTGGATCTCCTTGTACTCCGAGGGACTCTCAAGAGTCTTATTCCAACACCACAATTCGAGAACATCATTTCTTTGTGATGGCACTCAGACTTACTTATGGTCCAACTTTCACAGCCAGACATTGCTACCGGGAAAACCAGAGCTTTGACTACATGGACCAATTCTTCTTCTTCTTCTTGTGCCATATCCGTTATCGGACGTTGGCGATCATGTTGGCGATCCTGTTTTTATCAGCAGCCGCACGAAAAAGTGCTGCTGAGTTTTGTCCAAACCAGTCCCTTAGATTTTGAAGCCATGATCTTCTTCTTCTGCCTGGACCTCGTTTGCCTTCAATCTTTCCCTGGAGGATTAAATGGAGTATGCCATATTTTTCTGGGTGTCGCATCACATGTCCGAAATATTCTAACTTTCGTTTTTTAATTGTTTTGATGATTTCCCTTGGCTTTCCCAGGCGGCTTAAAACCTCCTCATTTCTGATCAATTCTGATCAATGGACCAATTACCAAACACAATTATCAATTCCCTTTTTCTGGCTGCACTCAAGGAGCAATTTGAACAGCCATTCTTGGGGATGTTTTTCCTGGGGAATTTCTGCACTGGAAATTCTGTAATTTGGACTAGGTGGCTTCAACGTCTCCTCTTCCATCTCTGAGGATCTTATCCTGGAAGCCTTGAAGATCCTACAAAGAAGGTTCATCTTTATTGCATTCATCAGGGAGTCTGTCTTGAGGAGCGGGCGTTGGATGAACAGGAATAAAAAGACTCACGCTGTTTTGAGCTCCACAATTTATGGCTCTTTGGGGATTGGCAAGTACAGAAAACAGTTAACCTTTTTACGGGGTAGAATTATACCCCATATCTTTCCTTCCCCCCACCGAGACAACTGAGATAGATTAAGATGAAATGGAGACACTGTCTTGGGAATTTGGAGAATTATGATCCCTCCATGTGGAGAGTCAAAAAAAAAAGGTGGATCTAGATGATGATACAAAAGAAGAAGTGAGGTTTTGGCTGGAAATTCTGTTGTTTTTTTAACCCGTGTTGCGTTAAATTTGGAGTTGCTTTGCTTTCAGGTAAACAGAACAGCATCCAAGGGTGTCTGCAGGGTTGAGTCAAAAACCTCAAGATGCAGAAATTATGGGAGGATTGGAACTCTGCCTACTGGTGACACTAAGAAAAACCAGACAGAGCGTCAATTGTAGCATTGTGAGCAATACCTTGAATTTTGGGTGATCCTACTTTGAATACAATAGAATATCAGCAGTTCTTATAGCTGAAGCCAGATTGGATTACTACAGTACCATTTTGTATATTCTTTAAATCAGTTTTCTTGCTAAGGCCACCTATGGTTTTTGGGTGCCATTGCTATTCCGAATGAGTTGAGCTTTAAAAAAAAAAAATTCCTATATATTCTCAGTCGTGAAAGAAACTCCAACTTCTCGACTTCAAGCAAAAAGCACTGGGACACCAGCAGGATAGAATTCAAAACCTGACACATCAACATGTATCATTATTCACATTCAGTTGAGTGATTCAGAAGCCAGCAGCAGCCCCGGGTTCAAATTTCTAACCCTACTGGTTTTAAAAAGGTCCTTTCGGCACTCTGAGGTAAAATCTACAACTGCCAAGATCCATTGTTAAGCTACCTGTATACAGAAAGTCCTCACCTTACAACAGTTCATTTAGTGATTGTTCAGAGTTACAACGGCTCTGAAAAAAGTGACTTATGACCATTTTTCACACTTATGACCATGATCCCCTTTTGCAACCTTCTGACAGAGTCTTTTAACAAATCATATTACTAACTTAACAATTGCAGTGATTCACTTAACAACTGTGGCAAGAAAGGTCGTAAGATGGGCAAAACTCACTTAACAAATGTTTCACTTAGCAACGGAAATTTTGGGCCCTTGTGGTCGTACGTCAAGGACTGCCTGTATGTGGTTTGTGGAGATAAATCCACTATCCACAAATGCACTTTGCGCATGTCTAGGGGAAAAAATCCCCCTCTTTCTTAACTCAGCTTCCAAGAAAGGGGTAAAATTTTAACCTTTTCAAACTGACAAATATTTCACTCCCCCATTTTGACAAAATATTTTCATCTGGGCTTTCGTTCCAGGCAGCTGCGCTACAGATTTTTCACGGCTTCGTCTTTACGAATCTTTGGGGTAAAATGCAATAAAATTGAGAAAAAGACTTTAAAAAAAAATAAAATGAAGGGAGCCAACAGGACAAAATTTGCATTGCCAGTGAACTCACTAACTTCCTCCCGGTCTGGTTTTCATGCTCAAAAACTGTTGCAGCTGCTGATCATGTGAAGATAAAAACCAAAAATGCATTTGGAATTTTTCAAAGGATTCCTCTGCTTGTTGTTATTGTTGAAAGGGAGGGGAGGGAGGGAGGGAGGGGGAAGAGGGTGCAAAAATCCTTTAAAACCTGAGAATCCAGACTTTTCTTAACTGTCTTTGAAAGAAAGATGCAGGCTACGGTCCTGCCTTTCTCTAACTTTCGGCAGATGGTTTCCATTGAGCGACTTCCATCTCTGATCCAATCGCCATGTTTATTTTGCCACGTTAAAAAAGGGGCCTTTTTCACATCTGCTCTCTGAAACTGTGTCCCTCAAGATCAGCTGTGACCCCCCCCCCCCATCTCGCTGGACTAGTGCTGGGTGACAGATGCGAATTGAAGCGGGTCTAGGTATTTCCCTGCTCTCCTGTCTTCTTTGCATCTGTGGACAAGCCATGGACATTTACATACATGGCGATGTTGTTATCATAGTAACAGAGTTGGAAGGGACCTTGGAGGTCTTCCAGCCCAACCCCCTGCTCAGGCAGGAAGCCCCATACCATTTCAGCCCTATATCCAATCAGTCCTGTCCAACCCTTGTTTGGACCGGGTCTCTCTATATCTTCTGAACTCCCTCTGCTTCTTTGAATTGTTCTATGTTCTGACTGGTGTCAGCTTTCTTGGTGTCTCCAGCCACCCACCGTGTGTGTGTGTGTGTGTGTGTGTGTGTGTGTGTGTGTGTGTGTGTGTGTATCATCATCATCATTCTAGCCATTGTCTATCCACTACAGGATGAAGGCCTCTTCTGCATGTTTTTTAACCAATTCGGTCCTGAGCTTTCTTTTGCCAATTGGGCCCGTCATACTTGCTGATGTCATTGCTCCATCTTGTTTTTGGTATCTTTTGTCGACGCTTTTGATCAAGTGGGATCCATTCTATGACTGCCTTGGTCCACCTACCTTCAGTTCTTCTTGCTATGTGACCAGCCCATACGTACATACATACATACATACATACATACATACATACATACATACATACATACATACAATAACAGCATGCATAAATATATATATATGTGTTGAACAGTTGGGGGAACTAGGTATGTCTACTAGAAGGACTAGGGGTGACATGATATCAGTCTTCCAGTACTTGAGGGATGGTCACAGAGAAGACGGAGTCAGCCTATCCTCGAAAGCACCAGAAGGCAGGACAAGAAGCCATGGATGGAAACTAATCAAGGAGAGAAGCAACCTAGAACTAAGGAGGGATTTCCTAAGAGTGGGAACAATTAACCGGTGGAACTACTTGCCTCCAGAAGTTGTGGGTTCTCCATCACCGGAGGTTTTCAAGAAGAGACTGGACAGCCATTTGTCTGGATGATGTATCCATCCTTCTTGTCAAAGAGGAGACAGCCACACGAGGAAGAATTTTACACTGTATATTTTCCCATAACTCCTCTCTTAATTAGTTTTCAAGGAGCCATGGCTTCGAATGCTTTTACAACACCAGGGGTGATCTGCGACATGAGGAATATGTGTGCTGGTTTGGCCCTCCGACAGCAAACTTAATGTCTTTTTGACTAAGACCACATGACAGGCCAGAAAAGGGATGGTGGTGCCTCTGATTTTCTGCAAGACCAGAAGAGGCCAACCATGGTGTTTCTGTGTTGACTTTTCCCTCACCCTCGGTGCCAAATGGCTGAAGTTCCTCCAGGTCAGCTCTCAGCTTGAATCACCTCACAACTGCTTTTTTCCCCTTCTTGCCTAGGTAAGGCAAGGAAGAAGCAGGCCATGACGCCTGGCAGGAACATCATTTCAAGGACTCAGTGTTGGCTGGGTCAAATTACAACTCAAACAGGGCCAATATTAAAAGCAGTTTTGCAGGCAAAGACAGGAAGCCTTAGAAAAACATGAAAGGTCCTCACTTCTCTCCTCACTTGTCTCCCCACCATTCAGAGTTCTTCTCTCCGAGATCAACCTTCTGAATTCCTAAATCTTGCTAGCTTGGCTCCTCTACCAAAGCTGCGATGTTTTGCACACTTTCCAAGGAAAGGGCTGGACTGAAATAAGAATTTTGGTGCAGAAATGCATCAGATTACCCTGTTACAGGTTTGTTCGTTGGAAAATGCTTGTAAAAGAAATCCAGTTCAGCAGAAATTGTTGGGCTAAAACAAGCACCAAGCCTCTATTTTAGAAGGAAGAACCTATGTTGTATCATTAAAATATATATTCAAAATATATACTCTGAAAGAGGTTGGTTGTCAGGATCCAGGATCCATTTTCCAGAGCATCAAATATAAAAATGGTTTCCCTCCAAACCTGGGGAAGTCAACTTGGAAGTCCTAGATCAATGTTTCCCAACTTCAACAACTTTTAAGAGATATGGACTTCAACTCCCAGAATTCCACAGCCAGCATTTCATATGTTATCATGGTCATGTTGACTGGAGGACAAGAAAGCTGTCTTGAAATCTTTCTCTTGTCATTGTTCTCAAAGCTAGTGTGGTCTTCAGCTGCTTTACTATTTTGTGAAATACTGTGTGGAGTGTGTGTACAGAGACTTGTGCAGATTGTGTCTCAAAGCAGCTGAAAAACAAGATGAAAAAATGAAAGAGAAGAATCTGTCACCTCCACAAAAATCCAACTGGAAGACCTTCCAGATTCCAGGGTTGTGGTTAGGAAGTCAGAATAGAGCTGGAAGGAGCCTTGGAGGTCCTCAAGTCCAACCCTCTGCTCAAGCAGGGGACCCTACACCATTTCAGACAAATGGCTGTCCAATCTCTTCTTAATTAAAAAAAAACCTCCAGTGATGGAGCACCCACAACTTCTGAAGGCAAGCCGTTCCACTGGTTAATTGTCCTGTCAGGAAATTTCTCCTTAATTCCAGGTTGCTTCTTTCCTTGATTAGTTTCCACCCATTGCTTCTTGTCCTGCCTTCTGGTATTTGGAGAATAAGCTGACCCCCTCTTCTTTGTGGTAGCCCCTCAAATACTGGAATGCTGCTATCATGTCCCCCCTAGTCCTCTTCATTAGACTAGACCTTCCTTAAATCCTGCAACTGGGTATCAGGATCTCAGCCTCACACCATCTGCTCAGCAAAACTCAAGTTTCCTTAACACCTTTCATCCTAAAGGAGAAAAAATACACCCCCACCCCCACCCCCAATTTTTTTGATGTCATTTACTCTTAAGAAGCTGCCGGGGAAAAAAGAAAGAAATATTCAGACATGCTGCCCTCAAGCAGAAAACGATGCAGGCAGCGTTGAATATATATTAGTTTCTTATGTAGGCAGTGCAGATATTTTAATCTTTTTCTTGGGGATGGAAGAGAGTGGAAAGGCTCCAAAAAAGCAAGGTGGGAACCAACTTGGACAGCAGCTTCCGATCAACGGCACAGAGGGATCGAGCGGGAGCGACCAACCCTGTTATTTTGCTAGGCAACGATCTTCAGATACTGTGGCTGACCTTGTGCACTTCTGGATGGGTGGGAAGAAGCCATACTTCCAGGAATCCCAACTGCTTCCAGTCAATGCTGGCTGTGTTAACCGGGATCTGACTGTTCACATCACACTGTATCAAAATATTCCTTAAAATTACGTGGTGGTTCTGAGTTCTGCATTTTAAGATACCCGTGGATATACAGGAACAGGCCAAGATGCTGCATTGCATGAATATAGGTAGTCATCAATTTACAACAGTTCATTTAGGGGCCATTCAAAGTTACAACAGCACTGGAAAAAGTGACTTACCACCCTTTTTTCACACTTACAACCATTGCAGCTTTCTCTCTCCCCCCCCCCCCCCCATGGTCACAGCTATTCTCCAAGGCGCCTGAGGGTAGGACAAGGATGGAAACTAGTCAAGGAGAGAAGCAACCTGGAACTGAGGAGAAACTTCCTGACAGTTAGAACAATTAACCAGTGGAACAACCTGCCTCCAGAAGCGGTGAATGCTCCAACTCTGGAAGTTTTTAAGAAGAGACTGGACAGCCATTGGTCCGAAATGGTGTAGGGTTTCCTGCCTGAGCAGGGGGTTGGACTCGATGACCTCCAAGGTCCCTTCCAACTTTATTATTATTATTATTATATGATCCAAATCCAGACGCTTAGCAACTGGCTCACATTTGTGACGGTTGTGGTGTCCGGGGGGGGTGACGTGATCCCCTTTTGAGACCTTCTGACAAGCAAAGTCAACGGGGGAGCCCGATTCACTTCACAACCGTTAACTAAACAACTGCAGTGATTCACAAGAAAGGTCATAAAATGAGGCAAAACTCACTTATCAAATGTCTCACTTAAGGACATGACGTTTGAGGCTCAGTTATGGTCATAAACTGAGGACTAGCTTACTGGATTTGTGAAGTCCCAGCATCAGGCAAAAGAGGGTTGACCTTAGACAATTCCCGTCCCTTTTCCATCTCTACAATTAGGATTCCAAGTTTCTGCCCAGTTTTTGGACGTTTTTCCTATTTTATCCCTCCACCAAAGCCCTGCATTTTAGAACTTTCCAGCAGCCTACGGTTTTACAGAGAGACGCGTTTCCACTGATGTGGAGATTTTCCCTGAATTTCAGGCTAATCTCATTCGCTATATTTATTTCGACCCTCATTAAAGTTTGGAAAGAGCCCCCGAGAACCATTTTGTAGGAACTAAGATCGAGGAGAAAGGGAAAGAAAGCCGTTTCACGGGGGGGGGGGGAATTGCCAGGTTGCATGCTCTTTCTTTAAAAGAATTTTTTTTAAAAAAATCATCTCTCTGAGGTACCATAACCGTATGGAATCTCGCCGTTGCTATGGCAGCTTGTTGAACAACAAAAATACAAAATGCATTTAGGTAAATCTTCTCGTGAGTTATCTGTCCGTTGTTCTTCTGGGTCCTGTGCTAACTTCCCCACCCATTTCTTGTGTACCCTTTAAATCCCTGGTTCTCAAACTTGGCCACTTTAAAACGTGTGGACTTCAACTCCCAGAATTCCCCGGCCTGCTTTAAATTGAGGAAAACATGTTTTGCTTGCCTGCCCTTTGTTGTAAATGTGACTTTTTATCATATTTGATTGCGATATTTTCAGGCACGTCGCTACACATCAGGTTAAATCAGAGGTGCCCAACCTTGGCAATTTTAAGACTTTGCGGACTTCCAGCTGGGAATTCTGGGAGTGGAAGTCCATAAGTCTTAAAGTTGTCAAAGTTGGGCGCCTCTGATTTAACCTGAAGTGTAGCGACGTGCCATCCCTGGGTTAAATCCAACACAGAAACTCAAAACGTGATTTGAACTTTCAGCAGCACTAGTGAAAGGGGCAGAGGCTGCCATACGTTGGTTTTCAAAGTTCTGCTCTTGATTCTCATGCCGTATCTGTTGCAAAAATGATGTTTAGTAACAGCAAATACAGAATAAAAAAAAAAATTTCCATCCCAGTCCAATGATCTAACCCTTTCTTCTTTTTCTACTCTTCCTTTTATCTTTTGCCTCTGGGAATCACAGCATTCCACTCTAACCAGAATTCTATTATCATAACCCAACTTCCTTTGTCTTGTTTGAGGCAAGCACATTTGACTCTTCTGAAAATAATTCTTGGGGATCCAGAGACTTCAAACCCTTCAACACCCCTCTCCCCCCCCTTCCCCCGCCCGAGAACATCATCTTTCATCAGGGAAGGATGGAAGCTTCTGGGCCATTCTCTTTGCATACGGTCTACTTTAAGATGGGTTCCATTTGGTTATCTCAGCAGAAAGGGCTGATCTGAAGCCATGGGTTATTTCCCCAAGATAAGACAGGTTGTAAAGAAGAGTCAAGATGTCAATAAATATTTGTAGCTCGGGGTTGAAATGAGGGGTCCTTGGTGCTCTCTGAGCTTGCTTGTTTTCTTGCAGATGTTTCATGACCCAAACTAGATAACATAATCAGTGCCAATGATGAGGTTACCTTGTTTGGGTAATGAAACCTCTGCAAGAGAACAACCAGGCTCAGAGAGCACCAAGGACCCCTCATGGATCAAGGTTTTGCCACTCTTAAGAGATAGTTGGGGAAGGGGGGGCGAGGAGGGGAGGAAGTGTGTCTGAAGGTCCATCTAGAGAAGGAGCCAGTGCTTTGAAATTCACTCAGGCAAAGGTCTAGTTCACTCCCAGCTGGGAGATTGTTTAATGGTCCTTTAGGGTACATTCGCACCCTGCTGTTGATATACAAGTGTGTATTTGTGTGTGAGAGAAGAAGAAAGAGAGTCTGTGTGTGATTGTGTGTTGTTCTGAGAGGGCCTTCCTTAGAGACACTCTCTCTCCCTCCCTACCAAAAGTCAATGGAAAGTGAGTTATTCCAGAGAATGTCATCTTAATTTCATTTATTGAGTTGTTGTAGTAATCTCTTTTTTTCATGTATTCTGATTTGTGTTGTGACTTTACATGGATATTTTAAGGGAAAGGAAGGGAAGGGAAGGGAAGGGAAGGGAAGGGAAGGGAAGGGAGGAAGGAAGGAAGGAAGGAAGGAAGGAAGGAAGGAAGGAAGGAAGGAAGGAAGGAAGGAAGGAAGGAAGGAAGGAAGGAAGGAAAGGTTTTCTGAGTTTTTCCGGTAATACAAATGACCAATAGATCACAAGACCATACCTGGACTGCACATGAAACCCACAAAACAACACCCATTCTGAGATGTCACTGCACACATATGCCCGCCCGAAAACCATCTGTTGGAAGGAGCCCAGAGAGATTGTCAAGATTACCATCTCTCATTAACAGGGATGTTTAACTTGCCTTGGAGCATAATTAATGCTATGGGATATAATTCTCCTGCATGTTTTTTTTTTGATTGCCAGTTCTCATTTATTTTAATCAAAGGGAATTTGCTTCGTGCAAAGAAGAAGATGTCAGTGAAACACCACTCTTAGGTGGTTTTCAGAGATGGCCCAAGTCCTGCTTTTCACCAATCCTGTCCTTCTCCACCAATCCATAACCGTTCTTTCTTTCTTTCCAGGCTTCCACACTGAATTCCAAGGAAAGATATAAATTCATTCCACAGCCTTTTCCCAACTGGGAGACAGGTGCTGCAGTGGGACAGACAGAAAAGGGGATCTAAGAGTAGCCAAAGGAGAAAGCCCCCAACTTCAGGATTCTGCAAGAAGGCTCAAAAAAGTCCAGATGAAGGTGGCCATTCTGTGCCATAGCTCCACCCTTCACGTAAAAGGGGTGGGGCTTCTGTTTCAGGGGTGGGGCTTCTGTCTCACAGTTGCAACCACTCTCTGGGTCAATTTAAAGTCAATTTTTTTAAAAAAAAACCCACCACCAAGTGATTTTTGGAGAAAGAAAACTCTCAGGCACTTTGAGCGCAAACCCGGAAAAGAAGAAGTGTTTTTCAAGGGAAGAAAAAAAAAAAATTTTTTTTGCAGACTCTACAAACGGGAATCCCACGGCATGGCTGTTTTTATCCAGGCCCCAAAGGAACTGAGAGTCTTTTCCAAGGCTGGCTGCAGGTGACCTGATAAACATGTTTCCCACACAGTCCCCTGAGCAGGGAGAAAAGACACCCCTCATTTATTTTGGTGTCAACTCCTGCATCCAGTGCAGGAATATCTGGTCAGCGATTCTGAGTCTAGAAAAGACGAGTGAAGAAGAAGAAGAAGAAGAAGAAGAAGAAGAAGAAGAAGAAGAAGAAGAAGAAGAAGAAGAAGAAGAAGAAGAAGAAGAAGAAGAAGAAGAAGAAGAAGAAGAAGAAGAAGAAGAAGAAGAAGAAGAAGAAGAAGAAGAAGAAGAAGAAGAAGAAGAAGAAAGAAAGAAAGAAAGAAAGAAAGAAAGAAAGAAAGAAAGAAAGAAAGAAAGAAAGAAAGAAAGAAAGAAAGAAAACAGGGTGAGCGTGAAGCCCTGTTTTACCTCTTCTCCACAGGCTGAAGGACCCCTAGCAAAAAGCACCCCAGGCCCAGCCGATTCCAGAATGTGGATTTATTTTGCCTAAATCCTCTAAGTCTTAAAGCCCTTCACACCGTTTGGTCTTGGCCTGATCCAATTGGAAGGTGTAAACACGGGTGACAATAAAGAAGCCATCTGGCCAAGTGGCTGGCTTGGCAAACAATGACACACATTAGTAAAAAAAGACCTGTCAGGATTTCCACACACATGTGGCGCTCCCTTGAAAGAGAGAGAGAGAGAGAGAGGGGGGGGAAGGGGGAAAGAGAGAGAGAGAGAGAGAGAGACTTCAGCTTAGTCAACCAAATAAACAACCCTCTCTTTTTAGTGTGCAATGCACACCAGCCCTTGTTCAAACCAGGAGACTTGGAAGAAGGAACTTTGCAAGGAGTCTTTCAAAACTACGTGCAGATTGATGGGAAGGAAACTAAGAACTAAGCAGTCTTCAGCTCTGGGGGCTACATTGTCAGGGTGATGTACTGGAAATATTTATTGGCCTTGGTTTGGGCCTCTCTGTAGCCCATTCTCCTTCTCTCCAATTCTCATGGCTTTCTTATCACCTGCTGAGGTCTTGATGGTGGAGAGAGAAGGCGAACAGCAGGGGACAATTAGAGAAGACTTCCAGCTTTGATCATTTGACCATATGTGAATACAACAGCTGACCACATGTTTGGAGAGACAACTAACTTAAAAGTAAGGGGGGGCAGAGGAGGAGGAAAGGAGAGAGAGAGAGAGAGAGAGCACCACAAAAGCCAAGCATAGATATTTAAATTTACATTTTAATTATCCAACAGTTGAAAGCTGCATTCAAACTTTTCAAAGCAAGGGGGAGGGAGAGAAAACTGGCATTTTTCACACAAGCCACTTTCCAAAAAAAACTATTTGTGTGTGTGTGTATGCAAGAGAGAAAGGGAGAAATATTTAAAGATAGTTTTGGGCTCCGTACCAATCCAGGAGCAAGCAAAAGTGTTATTTTCAAAAGATGGGTGTTATGAAGACATTAGAAAAATGTTACAATAAGTCTTGTCTTAGCCAACTGACTCTGCAGATATTCGTGCTTCAAAAGCACCGCTGAAAAGATTTGCAAAGAGATATAAAATGACTGAAAAAGAGAAGATAGAAGGTCTTGTCATATTTTTCAGAAAAACGTATCAAGAAACAATTCCCTAATACATTCTTGCCCGGTGTATAAATATTCATCTAAAGCTCATAATTCTAAAACAGAGAAATGTACATCTTATTGCACTTAGATGACCTCTATACTTAGGCACGAAGTTTATTAAATGATTCATCCTAACCTTTTGATCTACAGCAGCAGAAATTCGTTAAGACTTGACAGTTATTTCCACAGGCATGGTAGACCCATAAATGTTAAACAATACATTTATTTTTCTTTCTCTGACAATCTACAGCCATCATCCTTATCTTTTCTACTTACCAGGCAATTAACATATGCGTGAAACCTTCTATTTACTCGCAAATAAAAGGGTAATAGAAAAATAACACCAGCTGTTTTGACAGCAGCCCACTTAAGAGTTATCTGAACAGTATTTTTTTTTTTCAACAGTGGGATGCTTGTTCTTGGGAAAAGTCCCCCCCCCTGCCCCGGAATTAAGTATCTAAGTTGCAGGAAGAGAGAAAAAAGAGAAGATATTTTAGAAGTCAGGAGAAGACAAAACGGGCTAGATTTTAAGAGATTTCCTACAAACCAGTGGAGTTTTCTTTCTATTACAGATTCCAACTCTCTTGCAAGAAAAAAAAAATCAACGCTGCTTGCATTCCTATTGAGACAACTATTAAAATAATGAATTTCACCAGAATAGCATCATTCTTTTCTTTCTTTCTTTTTTAAAGAGCTGCCTTAAAATTCCAAACTGCTGGAACAAAAACAAAAAGGAAAGGAAAGGGTGCAAATCTTTATGAGTAGCTTTTTGAAGACTACTCCTGCTGTTATACTCAGCCTTTGAACTAGGAAATGACACCAGGACCAATTTTTTCCTTCATCCATATTTAAACACAATTAAAATGAACTTCTGTAAGCATATGTGTTTCATTTTTTTCCCCCGTTCCTCCCTGGGATCCAGTTGGAGACCTACCTGTGAGCTTTAAGCATGAAGAATCCAGTTCTAAAGCTAACTGACGGGTGGGTCTTTCTCTTCCCCTCCCCCAAATTATTGCTGCACTTTTGTGTATGAGCGAAAAATTGCAATTCCAATTGCCCGGAAGTCTCCCAAATAGTCCAAGGTTAAGTCTTGTTTTGTTTGCGTCCTTTATTTCTCCTTGCAGGATCTCTGCCACCTTGGGCAAAGCTGGAACAGAATCCCAGAGAAAAGAAACCATGTGTGGCAGCCTGTTGGTTTCCTTCCTGGTAGATGGAGTTGACTGTATTTCTCTATTTATACTTATATCATTTATATTTACCTGGATTTGACCAGCCCCCATGTGATACGGACAACACTGAACCGAATTCCCACTGACCGTGGCAGATGCGCAGATGCCCTCTCTAAGTGGGGTGAAATACCATCACCCAGTTGTGACTGCAGGGCCAGAAAATAGACTATCCAACATACAGTGTCAGAGTGCCAAAACAGAGCCTATAGTTGAGACTCTGCTGATTTCCTGGCTGCGATAAATGAAGCAAAAAAACCAACAACACATATCTGTAATCTCGACATGCGTTTATAATACTCTTCTTCTTCTTCTTGTGCCATATCCGTTATCGGACGTTGGCGATCATGTTGGCGATCCTGTTTTTATCAGCAGCCGCACGAAAAAGTGCTGCTGAGTTTTGTCCAAACCAGTCCCTTAGATTTTGAAGCCATGATGTTCTTCTTCTGCCTGGACCTCGTTTGCCTTCAATCTTTCCCTGGAGGATTAAATGGAGTATGCCGTATTTTTCTGGGTGTCGCGTCACATGTCCGAAATATTCTAACTTTCGTTTTTTAATTGTTTTGATGATTTCCCTTGGCTTTCCCAGGTGGCTTATCACCTCCTCATTTCTGATCTTGTCAACCCAGCTTATAATACTCTAGTTTTTATATTTCATATTTTATAGGTTTATGTCGTGTGTGCCTTTTTTATCGAAATGTGATGTGAATGGACCCTATGATAAATAATAAAGTATTTTATTTCTTTATTTCACTTCCTCTTCGCTTCCCAGCCCTAAATCCCAGCCCATCTCTCCACCAAAGAGCTGCCAACTCTATTGCTACTGAGGAGGAACGAGAAAGGCACCTGGGAAGGACCGGATGGGTAAAGATTTACACAACAGTGAGCATCAGGCCATTACAGAAAAGAGGTCTTCCTTGGAGAATGCAGACACAGCTCTGCCTGGAGAGAAAAAACAGGGAAATGTCCAAAGCAAACCTTCTCCTTTTATTTTATTTTATTTTTTAAAGAAGAGATCTCTGCTGTCACTAGAGTCTTTTTGTTGTTGTTGTTGTTGTTAGAAGGTGCACCAACATTTGGGAGCTGCAAAGATTCAGCTTTTAGACTTCTTTGTGGGACAAATATATAGCCTTCCACTTTTGCAAATCAAATCTAGAGCCAGGAAAGCTCAGCTCATTTGATTGATTGATTGATTGATTGATTGATTGATTGATTGATTGGTTGGTTGGTTGATTGATTGATTGATTGATTGATTGATTGATTGATTGGTTGGTTGATTGATTGATTGATTGGTTGGTTGGTTGGTTGGTTGGTTGGTTGGTTGGTTGGTTGGTTGGTTGGTTGGTTGGTTGGTTGGTTGGTTGGTTGGTTGATTGTTGGTGCCAGTAGAATAGAAGGGGGTTAAGAAATGATCGTCTAATCTGAGGTTTAGTCAGAGGAAGAGACCTTGACGGACAGGGGTTGACTCCAGCCCCGGATTGAATGCAGTAGCTAACTTCTAAAGCAGGAGAGCAGGGGTGTCGCACCTTGGCAACTTTAAGAGTTGTGGACTTCAACTCCCAGAATTCCCCAGCCAACAAATTTGCACCCTTGAGATTCTGCAAGCAGAATAAAGGATGCAACTGAAGAAGCTTCTCGGATGAGAAGCAAAATGTCTGCAAGGAAAAACCAAGAAAGTCCAGTTGGAAAAAGCACCTTTGGGACAACCCTAACCTGGATGACCGAGAATCTCCATAGACATCTTTGTGATGCCTCCTGCTACAACTGCTCGGCTTTCCCGTTCATCCCTCACCATCTTCACCCAGGATCTCTGAACTTTTCCTGGCTCTCCTTCCCCGTAACATGCCACCTTAGTGTCAGGCTCACGTGGACTCCTGGCCTTTGCAAACAAGCTGCCTCTGTTTGGCCTGCCGATCGGGTTGATGGGGGCCAACTGACAGGCGTCACAACAGCTTCAGTGTAACTGTGGGTCCTCTGCTATTTCAGATGCCAGCTGATGCACCCAGGGGCAGACAATGAACCATCACAAACTGGGGAAGGGAGAGACAAAGCCCAGCCCAATCAGCGCTGGGATGCAACTGCTGGTGCAGAATATTTTAAGAATAGTGGCAGTTGCCGTGTTGTCTTCCGACTCGGAAAGGAGGTGACATTCCCATCCTAGAGCCTCAGTAGCTATGGTGGGATTCCTGGGCTGTTTTTTTGTTCTTCAGCCATGCCTTCTCAAATCATTGAGCTCATTTGTGCACCATAAAAATTGCAAGGGCTCTTGGGTTCTTAATGTACAAATTAGCGCAGCAAATTTTCCCGTTTATTAAAGAAC